>JAGKTI010003132.1:18387-34047 GCA_018397915.1 Birgus latro | reverse complement strand
GATGGTGGCAATGGTGGAGATGGTGGCAATGGTGGAGATGGTGGCAATGGTGGTGGTAATGGTGGTGATGGTGGAGATGGCGGAGACGGTGGTGATGGTGGTGGAAATGGGAGTGGCAACAACACCATTGATGGATGTGTCATTCCCTGCAGCCAGGGCAAGTATCTGCCTCATCCAACTGACTGTCGCAAGTACATTCAGTGCACGTCATATGGCCCACAAGAGATGCCTTGTGCCCCTGGTACTGTCTGGGATCAGGAAAAGCTGACCTGCAACCATAAGTGGGCTTCGCCCTGTGTCACTGGCAACTATGTCACTCCTGATGGGAAGCCTTGCGGTGGTGGTAGTGGAAACAATAACTCTACAGATGGTGGAGGTGATGAATGTGACTTAACTTGTCCTGAAGACCAAGGGTTATTCCCTCACCCTCGTGACTGTACACGCTGGGTCCACTGCAGCCATGGCATTCCCTATGAAAAACACTGTCCTTTCCACCTTCACTTCAATCCACTTTTGCATGTCTGTGACTGGCCAAATAATGCTGGATGTATTGCCTCTCCAAATGCATCTTGTACAGTTCCTGAACCAGTTTTACCCACTGAACCACCTAATGTCAAGCCAGAGATATGTGACTGTGAATGCTGTGTACGACCACACCCGGAGGACTGCACTGCTTACTACTACTGTGCGGTAGGTTATTTGTAGTTATGATACTGTTTCATACTTTATCTTCTAATGCACAGTCTTTTCTATCTGACTAAACTGTAAACTGTACATACAACTATATATAGTGGTACAGTATATACAAGAAAGCAAGGATGTGTGTGTGTGTCTGTGTGTGTGTGCAGTAATGATGGTGGTTGTGCTATTGTTACAGTTGGTAGTCAGTGTGATATCAGTAATGGTGATGACAACTGCAGTGATTGTGTTGGTAATGTAGGAATGTTGATTGTGGTGGTGGTGGTGGTATGATTGGTTGTGGTGGTATGACTGGTGGCAGTGGGGATGGTATCAGTGACAGTGGTAGTAGTGATGGTTATCGTTGAAATGACAGTGTTGGTGGTAGTGGTTGGAGTGATGAGGATGATGGTGATGGTATAGGTGACAGGGGTAGGGATAGTAATGATGACTGTGACACTGGTGATTACAGAAACAGTGATGTGGCAGTGTCAAGCTGGTTTCAGTGATGACTACGGTGGTGGAGGTGGTGGTAGCTGTGATGGTGGCGGTGACAGCTCATGACGGTAGTGATAGTGGTGATGATAGTAGCACTGCATCCCTCAATACTTCCAACATAATTTATGCCACCAATGAGATCAAACTTCTGACAAAAACCATCATATAAAAAACTGTTAGTCCACTGTTGTTACAGGTGCAGCGCACAAGTCTGAAGGTTTCATTATCATGCCCTGGCAGGCTGGCAATCTGTCAGTCAACAGTGCGTCCAATTTCGTGAATAATATGATATGCATAAGAAACAGTTGTCAGTATTATTTGAATGGCCAAATATGCAGGCAGTAACGAAGAATACGGTTAAACATGGTAGATTTTGAGTTTCAAAGAATAAATACTGTCACACACAGCCATTCAAATAATACCGACAACTGTTTCTTACGTGTATCATATTACTGGTACACGAAATCGAACGCACTGTTGACCGGTAGGTTGCCAGGGCATGATAATGAAACCTTCAGACATGCACTGTGACTGTAACTGGATAGTACTAACAGGTATACTGTACTGTAGGCTACAATTTAACAAGGGTTAATCTCTTTCCAGCCTGGGGCTAACGCAGAGTTCCATACATGTTCGGATGGGCTTGTATTCGATCCACAACTGAGCCAATGTGTATTGCAAGAACACTATCCTCAGTGTCAACCTGAAAAACCCCCTACCTGTGACCCCACTTGCCAATGTCTCTACCCTGCTCAGGCCTGTTCAGAATACTACAAGTGTAAGTCACTTCCAAATCATGTTATAATTGTACAATAATATACTGTACATATTTCAGGTACTATTCTTTGATATACAATCATAATTTTTAAAAAACTTAAATGACATATTTTCATGTTCATTGGTGCTGAAGAGGGATACTTTCATGAGGTGTCACAAATATAACCAAACAGTGGAGTTGCCTGGTTATACAAATGCCCCTCACCATCATCCAAACTGTTAAAAATGAGGAAAAGACTTCCAGAGAAGGGCAACATAGCTTGCAGTCCACAAGGTTCACTTTATATGAGGTCTGTCCAAAAAGAAACCAAACTTTTAAAATAGCATACCAAGTACCTCACACAGTGTGATCGCAACAGGGGTGCTGTGCTGTGATGGCTTTAAGGTATGATCTAACACTAGTCCCATCATTCTGCGTCACTCAGTCATTGAGGTAGGCTACGTGTGCTTGAGTGAACATGTATTTAGTGCACGTGGCGAATTTTCTTCAATCTCTCCTATTGTGGATTTCAACTTTAGGGGAAAAAAAAAAAAAGTCTGCAGGGGCCAACTCCACAAAGTAGGGCAGCTGGGAGACAGCAAACAACTCATGCTTCACCAGAAAGTCACAGATAAGAAGCAACGCGGAAGCAGGTGCATTGTCACGGTGCAGCATCCAGGTTTTGTTTGTCCATGCCTCAGGCCTCCTTTGCACAGCCTCGCTCAAACGCTTTAGGACGTCCAAGTAAAACTTTTTATTGGTTGTCTGACCACATGGAACAAACTTGTGATGAACAATGCCCTTCCAGTGAGGGAAAAAAAAATGATCAACAGCACCTTCACACTGAGTGCTCCAAAGTGCTTTTTTTTGGTCACAGTGACGATGATCCAACCCACTGCAATGACTGCCTTTTTGTTTTGACATCGTAGCCATACACACATGGTTCACCACCTGTTATGACAATTTTCAGAAAGTTTTCATCTGCATATGACCGATCAAACAGCTCCTGACTGACTCTGACACGGTTCTCTTTTTGCCTATCTGTTGGCAGACATGGCACAAAGTTTGTGGCAACGTAAGACATCTCCAGTTTTTTGGTTAAAATCGTGTGGGACAAACTCTTACAGATGCTTACATCTTCAGAAACTTCACTGACAGTCAGGCTACAATTTTCACTGATCACAGCCCACACTTTCTAAATGTGTTCCTCGTCTCTTGATGTAAATGGCCGTCCAGATTTAGGGTCATCTTCAGTGATTGTTCTTCCCGATTTGAACCGCTGGAACCACCTGTGACACTGTGCATGGCTCAAATAATCCTCCCCATAAGCCTGTTGCAACATATGGAAAGTGTCAGTAAAAGTTTTCCTAATTTGAAAAAATTTCATGCAAACATGTTGCACAGCAAGATCCTTCATTGTTCAACTTGTAACAAATGGCCAAGTTCACTAAACACACATTCAATCAAGCACATGTACCTCGAAGACTAAGTGACGTGGCATAATGTGGCTAGTGTTACACTAAAGCGAAAGGTTGCCACTACACAGTGCTCCCTTCATGATCTTGCTACGCTAGCTAGTTGGTGTGATAATTCAAAAGCTTGTTTTCTTTTTGGACAGACCTTGTAGATGAACCTGGGGCTACAACTATCACTAATATTTACATGTTCAATTTCTCCTAATGCAAGTATCACACAGTGAAACTTATTGAGGCCACTGGAATCTACTAATACAGTAATCCCTTTAATAACCGGATGCCCGATTTCCAGACACCCCAATGTCCGGACATTTTGGGTTTGGGCCTTCGGAACCCAAAAATGGCCAAAAAACATAAAAAGCAAAAAAAAAAAAATCTGACATTATTTTCAACCATACTTTGAACTTGACGTGCGACACCAAACAGTTGTTGTTTTCGTGCGGAGTAGACCAGCCCCCCGCTTCCCCCCCCCTCTCCAGTTCCCCCTAACTACCATTGAGAGTAGGCACTCATTAATGGCTGCCGCTCATGCTCGTTTTTTTGTGAATAAACAGTGAATAAACTGCAATACTTCGCCACTAGACCATATGGGAGTGTACAATGTTGTGCAGTGTTAAGAAATTAGAATTCAGAGTGCAAAATGGCATGGCGCAAGTAAGGACAGAACGTGCAGTGCTAAACAGTTATAATTCACAGTGCAAACAACACTGGATTACTGCACATACTTCAAGAGCATTTTCACCACTGTCAGAGCCTTAGAGGAGGTGAGTTAATCTTTGTAATGGCCACCGATCGGTAGAGTTGGCTTGCGGTCCCGTGGGACCCAGGTTCGAATCCTCGCTGGTGCAGGGAACAGTTTAAGGATTTGAATTTCATTAAATCAGGCTTTACTGATCTACCAGAAGACCCGCCAACATGTCGTAAAAATGACCCCGCTAATACCAATACACCAGTTCTGTATGAGACAGCCCTAGCATGTATTCAATATGGACGGTGGGTGTTAAGCGCCGAAGTGGTGACATGTAGATTGTAGGAGGACGACTGGGCCTTGATAGCAGGCTGTGAAGCCTATGCCCAGAGTCGGACACATAAAAAAATAAAAAATAAAAAAAAAAAGTACTCTGGCAGCTGCTAAATATTTTCCTTACTCACCCCTAATTCCTCATTCTCTTGTCTGTTTCATTTATTTCATATTTTCTGTCCCTTATTTGTGTGAATAGGATCTTAAATAGGTGCTATGCATGGCCGGTAGGGAGTTACGTTGGTGGTTTTCTGAGTTAGGCTGGGTTAGGGTCCACAAGTACCTGTCCAGAAGGCTCAGGCCCAATTTCCAGACAGACCCAATTTCCAGACATGCCTTTGGCTCTATTACATCGGATATTGAAGGGATTACTTCACATATACAATAACCTTTAATGCAAGTATCACACTGTGAAACTTGTTTGAGCCAGGACCATTCATTATGCAGTCGTGTCTCATTATATGTCATTTTGTTGTGATGAATCACTACAATAATAATATAAAAGTTAGACTCTTTTTTGGAATAAAAGAATTTCAAGAACAAAAACTGCGATGACTCCCTCTGATAATTGTGCGAGGACATGGTGACACACACAAGCAAACAGTCAGCTGTCAGGGACAACATGGCTGCCCAGTGTTTAGATATGCATAACCCCCATCTCAGGTCATTGTGTAGGCAGCGGCCTTTGTGCCAATCCTTTGAATACTCCATCTCACTTACCCATTTAATCACATGTGCCATGCATCTGATTATCTCACCTGCATTCTCTGAGTTACTTAACCTTCCTTGCATAAGGCCATCGCACCGCCATCCTATCACCAAGTAACGATGCAAGTACGCTATGAATAGTGCTGCGTGCAACAGTATGTCAAGAGAATAAGTGAAACTCATAACATGGAAATCATATCTGGAACTAACACCTGTCAAAAGCATGGTGCTACTGATGCCACTGAGGGCAAGACTAAAAGGGCAAGGTGTAGCTTTTCCTGTGACATGAAATTAGACATTATTGATAGTCATAAGGAGGGGCAGGGACCAAGTAAGATCAATGATGCCCTACAGCTGTCCCAATCCATCATCTCGACAGTGATAAAGAAATCAGATGCTGTAACTGTGACACTGCAGAACATGCCTTCCCCAACTGCCAAATGACTAACCAGATCATAGGAGCCCATCCTAGAGGAGATGGAGCATCTCCTAGCCCTGTGGGTTAAAGAAATGAACTGTGTAAAGCATCCTCTTCACTGTACTTTTAGCTGCACTATCTGTGGAAGGACTTCAAGGATAAGCAAGGTATGGAGGCCAAGGAGTTCAAGGCCAATATAGGCTGGTTTGAGTGATTTAAGGCACATGCTGGCCTTAACGTGTGACCGTACATGGCAAGGCTGCTAGTGAAGACCACAGGGTGGCTGAGGCCTTCCCTGCAAAGCTGAAGGCAGCAACAAAGGAAGGGGGATACTCTCCAAAACAGGTTATTAACCCTGACGAGACGGACCTGTTTTGGAGACGGACATATTGGAAAACATACATCAGTGAGGATGAATGATGTGTGCCGGGGTTTAAGGCTGCCAAGGACTGCCTCACCCACCTCCTTAGGGTGAATGGAGTGGGAATCCTAAAGCTCAAAATGCCTATGGTTTGCCACTGGGAGAACCCCTGAGTGCTGGCAAAGTGCGTGAAGGAGAACTTTGGGTTATTTGGAAGAGTAACCTCAGGGCCTGGCTGACCTTTACACTCTGTCACTCATACATGGCAGGATACCTGTCCCCCCACTTGTGTGACTATACCAGCCACAGCAACCTTGCCAACCATTTCCTCAGGCTGGTTGACAGTGACCCAAGCCACCCTGAGAGCAGGAAGGACAGGGTGGATAATATCAAAGTGGTGTGCGTCCCCCCCCAACACAACATTGTTGCTCTAGCCCATGGATCAGGGCATCATTGCAACATTCAAGGCATACTACCTCTGCCGCACCACAAAGCAGATGACGAGGGTGAGTGATTTTGGGAGGAGCAATGTGGTGCAGTGGTTCTGGAAAAATAACAACATCAGATACACCATCAACAACATCATGATGATGTGGAAGGAGGTGCAGCCAAGCATTTTGAATGTGTCTGGCACAAAGTATAGCTGGAGTGTGTGCACTCCTTCAAGGGATTCCTGGTGATGGAGAAAACATCCATCAAGACATCCTCAACTTCTCACACAAGGTGGGATTTGAAAAAGCCGACAAGGAAGATGCGGAAGAGGATCTGGAGAGCCACACATAGAGCTCCTGGAAAGTAAGAAAAAGGCAGCACAACAGACCACCATCATCTTTTCCTCCCCTGCCAGCAGCATCAAGGAAGAGCCAAGCCCACCAATGAGTAAGGTGTAAATGCAGCATCCTGCATCACCTGCCTCTGTCATGTCTGTCTTGTTGTCATCACCACCTGGCACACCTGTATGCCACACCGCCACACTCTCCTTCACCCTCACCGCCATGGTCTCCATTGGCATTGCCACATTGGTATCCTGTAGCCTCAGCGCATCACTCTCCCCTGGCCCCACTGCATTGCTCTCCCCATCTCTTCACCTCCTCCTGAGGAACTGAAGTGATTATCCAGGCCCTCCAGCTGTTCCCCAGCTTCAAGGGGGACCTTGGTGACAACTCAGACCACCCTAGGACATACTTCAGGTGGGTGGCATGGTTTTTTTTCGGGGGACCTCACTATACGATAAATTGTTATGCGGTAATTTTCGCTTGACGTAACCCTATCGTATACAGTAGCAAGTCGTGACTGTATTTGTTAGGAACTTGCACCGGTATCTGGTTATAGCAATGGTGTTTCAGTGGCCTTGCATGTATAAAATGGAATGAATGGGAGACAATCACAGCATATGTAAACACTGGGCAGTCATCTTGGTTCAAATTGCAGACTGTCAGCTTGCAAAGGGGGCACAGTGTATGCAACTATGCACAAAATTGTCATACGCAGCCACCAGAATTATCACACTAGCAAATTCACAATCAACAATTCCAATCTTCACAAGTGATACTGGCAAAACTAGAAACAATCACATTACAGACTTGTAGGACAGTCAAGAAGTTTTGAACCCAGTCATTCACTACAGAATACAACACAGTGTTACATCTAGCTCTACTGGCTTAGTACACATTCAGTGGTGTGGCACTTTCATAAAATGTGTCCTGTAATTGCTAAAGAATCATACTCTAAAGCTCTCCTCCCTAAGAAAATGCAGGAAATCAGCATAAATTGATACTGATGACACATAACTCTCTTACAGTACCCTAATAATAAAGAACGATGTTTGGATTGGTGTAGTTATTACATTTAAAGACTGCTTCTCCCACACAACAGGTAATGGAGATGGCATACCGGTGAAACATGAGTGTACTGGTGGGCTCTACTATAATGATGACATCAAATCTTGTGACCTTCCTGAGAATGTGGACTGTGTTGAACGCCGCCGCAGAGATTTCAGCCCTAAGGATTCCACATACTACATTCAACGTAGGTATAACTCAGAAAAACAATAATTACTCCTCAAGAAACAGAACTCTACTGATGCTCAATAATTTAGTGAGAGACTGAGAAGAAAACGGAATATTAATATGGAATATTACTTTTTATATAAAACTGTCACCTTGACTATACAGCAGTTCTCTTTTATCATTCTGACTTGGATAATCTAGACAAGAAAATCATCATCATCATCTGGACCTTCTTTCCCACCCTACGGCAGGGTGAGGAGTAGCAATGTCCAGACAGCCCAAGTTTGCCCAGTCCAATGGGCCACGCTTCTGTTCACTTATCATTCAAGCCCCAGGAATCCTTGCTCTATCTGATATGCCAAAAAGTTTCACCACATACTGAAGCTTCACATAAATGTATCTGATAGAGTCAGTTTGGATGCTGTCAGGTTAAAAAGGGGTCCCAAATCCCTAATCATGCACTTCTTCTCACAACATTCATCCAGCTAGCTCGATCTCTTGTCAGTTCCCTAGCCTCACCGACTTCCATACCTCTCTTCCTCACACTCTCATCCCCCATATCCCTCCACCTTCTCCTTGGCCTACCTCACCACCTCCCTCCTTCAAATTCATGCAGATATACCTTTTCCACCACTCTACTGTTATCCATTCTCTCCACATGACTATACCATCTCAGTACACTCTCTTCGATTCTGGTGTCCACAGACTTCCTCATTCTGCATCTATCACGAATCACATTATTTTGTATCCTATCCACTCTCTGTACTCCACACACATTCCCCAGCAGTCCCATCTCCACTGCTCTCACTCTTGACTTTTCATTTTCATGCCACACCATAGTCTCACATTCACACGTTAAAGTTGGCACTACCACTCCTTCATGTAAGCCTCATGCAGCTGCAACACTCAAGCCTCTGTTTCTCATCAAGGCCTTCATTGCACCAGCTACTTTCCTTCCTTGTGTCACTCTATTTTCCACTTCTTTTGCACATTTTCCTCTCTTTTATATCACTGTACCCAGGTACTGTATTTGAACTCTCTTACCAATTCCAGTCTCTCTCCATTCATTGTAACATCACACAGGGCATCACTTTCTCTCTCAGTTACCATTGCTTTGCTCTTTTCTACATTTACTCTCAAGGCACAATGCTGACAGACATCAGCAAAACTCTGCACTAGTCTACCAAGTTCTTGTCTGGTATTTGCAAGCAGCACTGCATCATCAGCATACAAAAAATTTGAGATATTCCATCCATCACCATTCATTACCAACACCACCCATCTCTCCATTACTCGTGTTTTTACTTCTCTCATCACCCCATCTATATATATATTGAATAACCATGGGGACAACACACAACCTTGTCACATGCCCACATGGATCATGAACCATTCATTTAGATGCCCATTTACCCTTACACAAGACTCACTACTATCATAAAAACTCTTGACACACCTAGCAGCTTACCATCTACATTGTACATGTGTAAAACCTTCCACAATCTTTCTCTGTCTACTTTGTCGTATGCTTTTTCCAGATCCACAAATGCCATAAATACCTTATAGTCCTTCTCACAAGCCTTCTCCATTATATGTCTCACTGCAAATATTTGATCCACATATCTTCTGCCGCTCCTAATTTAAGCCACCCTGTTTATCACTAACTAGGATTTCTCATATCTCTTGTACCTTCTCTACAATAATTCTTCCATATACCGTCCCTACAACACTCAATAAACTTATACTACGATAATTCTCGCACTCACTTCGCTCACCTTTCTTTTTGTACAGGGGTACAATCACAGCCTTTTTCCACTCTGCTGGCACAGTTTCACTCATCCATGCCTTCTTGCAAATCTCCAACAAGCATTTCATTCTGCTCTTTCCAATACACTTAATCATCTCTGCATACACCTCATCAACTCAGGCTGCTTTCCCATTTTTCAGCCGCTTCACAGCGTTCTTCACCTGTGCAACAAGAGAATATTCATATAATTACAGAACAGCTAGACATAAACAAATGTCACACCGAGCATCAGGTACAATTCTTGTGAAGATAATGAAAAGCAAAGTTAACTGGACACATCCATAATATATACTATAAAAACAATAAAGGATCTGGAAGAGGTGACAGGAGAACAACCAGTCTATGCAAACAAATTCTAGGATCTGAAAGGCAGTTTTAGATTATTTGGTGGTGCATAGTCATAGTCTAGTTGTCCCTAGGTACTGTGCTCATCCTGATGACTGTAAGGTAGTGACCTCAGGGTCCCAACTTGAAACTAGCAGTAAACTAGTGACGTTCTCGAGAAAAAACATTTCTTGTTGCTGGTGTGTTATTGTTCTCCTGTGGTTATCCTAGTTTCTTTACTATACTCATTTGAATATTCCTGTCATAACACTGTTAGCATGTTGTCTGGGCTTATCTTTCTTTCACCTATATTCTGGAGGCGTTGTAGAGTTTCTTTTTCCATTGAGTTAAAGAGAATTCGTTTTTTGTTTTGTTTTGTTTTTGAAGGTTCCAACATGCTTGCATGCGTTGGCCTTGGCACTTAATGGTGGCTGTCCATGCTGCTCAATCTCTGGCAGTTTCTCTATTCAGTCTCTTATCCCTGAGGTCAAACACAGTGACCTTGTCCCAGGTTTTTTTCGGTCTACCTCTCGCAACCCTACCCCCAACATTAACACTTCTCACTTTCTGCACCCAATTATTACCTCCCATCCTCTCCACATGCCCAAACCATCTCAGTCTACCTCTCCTCATAACAACACCAATACACTCAAGTCCCATCCTACCCCTCAACTCTTCCATCGTAAACCTAGCGCCCCCCAAGCTTCACAATCAGGGACGAACTGCACATCCACCTAATCGTTGTCATTTCTGTACATTTGAGCCTGGAAATATCCTCTTCCTTTACTGCCCAGGTCTCACTACCATTCTGCATTATACTCCTAACACATGCTGCATACAAGGATCCCTTAGCACAGAGGAAAAGCCCTCTCAATGTTAGGAGAGGCAACAGCTCCCTGAGCTTCTTACAACCACTCCTCATTCCAGCCCCACCTCCAGCACATAACATGTCCCCCGAATAACAAAACTCCTCCACACACTCAAGAGACTCACCAGCAAGTTCAATCCTTTCACGCCTGACAATCTCCACCTGCTCTCCCCGACATACTGCACACATGAAATAACTCAGATTATCTAAGCAATTCAACTGCTTCCTCTTGAATGATCCTTCATCAGAACATTTACTTGCTTACTAGAGCTGCACTTCACTCCTTTGGGTGCTATCTTGTAGGTGGTATCTTGGTGGCTTTAATATCAAGTCCACATAACCCTTTCACTGCTGATGTACAGCTGAGGTCCTGTCACCCAGTGCCAGCAGCAGGGATGTTTTTTTAAGCCTTACATCGTGAAAATCTCTTACCGTAATAAGGAAGAATTATATCTAGTTTGCCTCCCAATTGCAGCAAACACCTCAGATTTGATCACTGCGATTCAGGATTATAAATGAAGAAAATATATATCTCCACAGGCTGATTGCATGCTCCTTCTGTCAATGGTTTTTAACAAGGCTTGTTAAATGGACACTAATGGCACTGTCTTACACAGGCATCCATGGACATTAATAACTGGCCAGTGCTGTAGTACACACATAGTGAAAGAAATTGCAGTTTCACCCACATTACAGTAGTACAGTAATTACACATCTTAGTGAATGCTGGCAAATAACCTAAGTGATTGCTCTCAAATATCCAGTATCCTACAATGTTCTCATTTTTCCCTCCAAACATGATATATGTTCTTTTCATTTGTGATCCAGCTAGCGATGGGTTGGCAACAGCTTATAATGTTCCAGTATATTACTTTCTCATTCACTTACTGTAGCTTACATCTTCAGAAGAACTAGTTTTACCCAAAATAAATAACAGAACATTATTCATTTTTCATATGCATTTGCAAAATATTCCTCTTCCTCCCTCAGCTGAGGACTGTAAAACCTTGGAGGGAACCTTTGCAAGACGTGAAGATGTCAGTTCCTATTACATGTGTCGTCGAGGTACAGCTTTCCTGATGCGCTGTCCAGATGGAGGAGTCTTTAGCCCTGCTGCCTCTAAGTGTATTCTTAGGAAATAGAAGGCATGGTATGGCTGCACTGCAGAACAGCATAAAAATATTGGCATCCAGAGGAAGTGATCGACTGAAGTAACAAAAGAGTGGGACATTAATGAATGAAGCTTTACATGCAGTTTTAAATACAGTAAATGGGAACATATCATGCATATTTATAATAGTTCACTTTCTTCGTCCTGTGATGTTCTAAGTACAATCAAGAACTTGCTGCATAGGTTTTGATTATGCTAAACAATTACTATACTGTATCCTCAAATAAACTGAACTATTGTTAACCACATGTTCATTTCTAATCTGTACAAAAAGTGAGTGTATTTACCTTCATCCTTCACTAGTGCCTATCAGAAAAAAGTTATATACAGTACTGCTAAATACTGTACAACCATTAATAAAATAAAGATTCTTCTATAAATCCCTGACTATAATGAATGTATGATTTAAAAATAAGATGCATACAAATGATATGTTTCATGCTAATACTAAGGGGAATCTTTGTTGACTGGTTCAGAGTGATGTGAACATCTGCGTGCAGTGAGGTGTGACTGTAAATACTGTATGAACTAGAGTAAACAGTGGCTACTGAAAAATAGGATTTATCATAATATGACTGATTACTGACACCTCTTGAAAAAGTAACAATCAGGATTTCTACTGCTGAATTGTCCAAACAATAAATAAACCATGAATTAGTACAAACTGAGAAACATCACATGCACACAACCAAATCACATGAAAAAGAGTCACAACTGATTGAGGAAGCTTGCTTCCTTAACAAATATGAATGTCTCTTCCCATGATAACATATCACTCACCAAGAGGAAGCTTGCTCTCTAAACAAATGAAAATGTTTCACCTCCCATCATGACATGCTGCCTCACCATACACTAGGGAGAGACTACAAGACCCATCTCCCACCAGAAGCCTGAAGAGATCCTGGTAGCAAACAACCACAAGACTGCAACATTCAATTAACAAGTGCTAAACTGTAAAAAGGAACAAGATAACCACTGCAATATGGAGGGGGTCTTTCTTATAGATAGCAGTGAGTCAGCGAGGTGTAATCACTCTTCATGCAAATCAGAGGAGTTTCCTAGTGACAAATACATCAAGGGAGAGATAAGTAATGTCACCTGGAATTCTCAAAAACAGATTCTGCATGTCAAATATACTACCAGAAGGCTCGAACAGCAGCCAGAAACAAAGGAAAATACAAAATTTCTGGTAAGAGCATGGCGTTGTAAGTACAGACAAGAAGCTGCTGCTCTGACTATGTCACTCACAAGCTCATTTCGTGCATAAACACTGTCTGCCAAGGCAATTAAATCTTCAAACACTAAATACTGCCGAGAACAGAATAGTGTGAGATATCAGAAAATCAAACACTGCTGAGAACAGAACATTGTGAAATATTTGAAAATCATGTAGTATGCACAGAATCAATGATAAATATAATGAAAATGTATTGACAGCATCAAAAAGAACAAAATTTAGCATACAATGGGACCCTTGACACCAACAATATCTTTAAATATGAGTTTCCCATTCACAAACTCGGGATACTCTAATTTCAAAACAATCTGCTCTGAAGATGTGACAGCAATGTCTGGAACTGCAGGGACCTTGAAAGGTAGAGATCTAAACTGCACTTTCTGTGATTTTATTATATGAAAACAGCGAACATCCCATGCAACGTCTTCTGGCTCAGTCAAGGTATGTAATACATCTGTATAGTGACAGCCTTTGCCATGGTCTCTACCTGGATAGTGCACTTGAAAATAATCACCCTTTTCCATCCCTCATTTGTGGCTTGTAGGTCCTCAAATGAATAGTGCACTAGGACATAACCTTCCTTTTCCATCCCACAAGCATGGCTTGTAAGTCTGCACTATCTTACTGATTATTTTTTTAATTTACCAGTAAACGAACAAAGCACATTATCTAGTCTGTTTTCAGTGTGTAAAACATGCATCATCCACTCACTTGTTGTAGTGCTGCCTACTTCTTCCTTCACCTTTATCATTCTTTTTCTGTGTCTGCCCTTCTCTCATCCTATTTCTCCCATCTTTCCTGTCACTTTTTATTACTCTTCATTCCTTTTCAGGTGGATTTACACTGAGTGACAAAACTAATATTTTACTGTAAGCCAAGAAACCATATACAACACTGGGTGGTAACCATATAACCAACACACATGTGTTCCCTTAATGTCAACAAGTGGGTTGGCAGAGGGTTAGTGCTCTTTCTGTAAAACTACTAACTCAAAGACAAATGGTCACAAAAATTATTATTGCCATTACAGTAAATGCATTAATATTGTGGTCACAATTACTCCATACAAAGCTGGCACAATTTCCCTGTTGGTGCATGTAAGGGACTACATGTTATATGCTGAAAGCTACAGATTCACATGACTGCTATACCATACCTTATACTGTACTGTCCACAGTTACTGACAGCAATTGCAAGCAAGCAGGCAGCTTTATTCATTTAGCAAAAAGCTTTAGCATTTTTGGCAAATGTTTTTGTAAAACTGATAATAAACTTTTTCCTCTACAAATGAGTAAATAGTAATCAAATAACTTGATGAAATTTAGAGATTATGTAGGACACTGAGCAGTGAATTAAACCTAACCAGTTATATTTATTAGGTACTACATATTTTGGCAACCAGTTACTTCATGGGCACTTTCAGGTAGTTGGTGCAATTACCCTGAACTTGATGCAATTATCCTACTGTACAGTAGTGATTATATATGAGGATGTTAAGATAATATGACTGAGTAAGTGAGAAAGTGTGAGGCTTTGAGTGGATGAGTACAAAAGTAAATAAATAAATTAGAATGGGAGTAAGGCACTGAGTGAGCGAGTGATTGAAAGTGAGTGTGAAAGTGAGATGAAAGAGTGGATGTGAGCAAGTCACTGATCACTGACAACATGGTCAGTTATATGGAGCTGCCACATAATGGACATGATGGATGTATGCACAGGATAACCAACTACAGTCAAGTCACCTAAGGCACGGCTAATTCCTTCTGGACCACACCTGTGCCATAGAAAACCGTGTCATACAAATAACTAAACCTATGGGAAAAATAGAGTTTGGTTCTGGATGTTTGCCCAAAGTCCCCCTTTTCACCACTTTACACACGCACACAATCAAGCAATCAGCCCTGTCCGCTATTTCTGTGGCAAAATACATAAAAATAGGCACAAAAAATGGGAGGGTGATTAACAAGCGGTCTGGCTACACACTGAGAGGGAATTTGAACTGCAGGCAAGGGCTGAGGTTCGCTCTCCGGCCGCCAGGGGAATTTGCCCGCATGTTTCAAACCTTGCCGCGCCTGCGTCATAGGTATAGTTCATGCGCATGGTTCATTTTGGGGGTCTGGCACCTTGCCATGTCAAAGAAAACCGTGGCATAGAAGCACGCGCCATAAGCAACTTGACTGTACTATTTTAATATAAAAGGCTATACATCTACAACATCTGCATCCTCTAGGTGTAGATGTTGATGATGTGAAAAATTTGTGGATGCTCCACAGATGCAACGTTTGCCATCCATCACTATCAGATATATACTGTGTATATATATATATA
>JAGKTI010003132.1:0-18012 GCA_018397915.1 Birgus latro | reverse complement strand
ATGCTGAGTTGTCTTTCTCTGTACCTATTACCTTCACTCAAATGTTCATCCATTCTTTTCACTGATTCAGCTTGATGGCTTGATGTACTGAGAGAGAGAGAGGGGGGGGAACCAATAAATCATAATCTACATAAAGTACTTTATTTATTTAGTTTACCTTTAAAGTACAATGATCCTACATATCCCTTCTCCCATCCTGCAACTCTCTAATGATCTCTTCTTTTGCTCTGAGTTCCTCCTCTAGTTGAGTCACCCTCAATCGTGCTGCTTGAAGGTCAACTTGGCAACTCTGGCTTGACTCTGCTTCTGTCTGTCAAATCAAATATAATAAAATTATTTTGGTTTAAGAAAGAAAAAAAAAGTCAAGAACCCCTATGTGGGACAGCTCTCCACTGCATGCAGAGAAATGAATGGTGGGCCTTCATGCTGTATACTAATGAAATGCATTAGGCTGATTGCCCTCATACAATTTTTAGATGCCTGGTGGTCTAGTGAGTTAAAGTACTCCAACTAAATGTGAAGGGAGGGAGGGAAGGAGGGAGAATAACCCTTCTGTTAATCACATGCATGACAGTTTTGCCTGTGTGTATGTAAACAGTGTAGGCCTCAAATGATAAGGGAATGAAGTGACTCAGCATCTTCTGATTTCCCTCTTTTTATTGAATTTCCTCTAATTCCCCTCTTTTAATGCTTTCTTTTATCACCTTTGGATGAGACAGGAGAAGGAATATGAGAAAACGAATGAAGTGGCAGTAGAAAGTTCAAAAGGACATCCACACAGTCCATGGCATGAAACGGAACAGCCAAAAACACAAGGCAGCAACTGCAAGAGAACACAGAAATAAAAAACAACACAGGGTTAACAAGTCCATACAGATAAGAAACCTCACTCCAGGAAAATGGAGACAGTTGATGTTCAGGTTGCACATGGGAGTCTCATCTATGAGGACACTTGGATGAGTGGGGAGATTCACTCCTAGGTCCTATATTGTTCACACAACATCGGGTATAATTTTCTATTTTACTGGAATGATATGGAGTTACGTCAATCTAATCTAGGTATGGCATGGATTTATGGCTTTCTATACACTAAATCCTGAGTTGTAATGAAAATGGCTTTTTGCCCATCCAAAAAGCTTTTTATTTTTCAACAAGAACAATAGTGAGTTTGCAGCTGGTCAGTACTATACCATTTACTGTACATTACAATCATTCATCATCATCATCCAATCCTGTGTTGCCCCATGAGGAGTGTAGGAGCCTTGGGCTTTGCAAGTTGGTCCTGACATATAAGATGAGAGTAACCAGTCTCGCTCATCCATGAGTGGCATTACGTGAGCAATAAACCCCAACCACCCCTTGGATATAAACCTACACAGGTTCAATCCAGCTGGAGTATCTGAATTACCCACTAAACCATCAGGCACCATAGTTTGGCTACATGGTTACCATCCAGCATAGTAAATGGTTTCCTGGTATACAGGAAACCATCTGGTTTGTCACTCAATGTAGAGACACCCTTAAACAGAAGGAAGAGGAAAGAAAGACAGAAAACAAAAGAAGGAAGGAAGAGAGGAAAGTGCTGTCACCCAAGAGCAACTCTGCATCAAGTGAGTGGATGGTGAGTGCCCCCACCTACCACTAATGTACATTTATAATACATTCAAATTTATTGCAATCAGTCCCTCTCACTACCAGAAACATTGCAGATAATAAGATACAAACCTTTTGCAACAAAGTCAGTCGAGCTTCTGTTGTTAACACAAGGCCTCCTTTGATGAATATCCTCTCAAGTTCCTTTTCATATCCCTGAAAGCAAATAATAATATTTATTAATTATTTGTTTATTTTGGACTTCTATGCTTTATCAGCCATATACACACTTTAGAATACAATATAAATGGCATTAAAGACAGATTCCTTCACATGGTGGCATGGTTATAACTGGGTGGCTCTGCTACCCAGTTAAATAAATGCCCACAACTCCCTCCTTGTTCCCTGAAAGGATGGTGGACTGCAGGAGAAGGGCAATATCAGCCAGACGTCCACCAGGTTCACAATGTGACCAGCCCAAGGCCACAACAACAAAAAACAGATACAGTAAACAACTAACCATATCCAAAGCATGAATTGGTAAATGACAGTGTCCCTGCAGTTACATGACACTGAAGATATAATTTCCAGTTTCATGGTGACCAAAACTGAGACCCCAAATCAAGATGCACAGTTTTTATCTAAAACCAAGTTACATGAATTGATCTTGGCTGAAGACTCTAGATCTTTTCAATGTCTAACCAATTTTTCTCACTTCTCCAACTATTGTGACAAATTATCATCTGTATTTAACTACTGTAATATTCCTCATCCTGCCTTAGGGTGGGAAAGGAGGCCCAGATGATGATGATGATGATGATGATAAATAACAGTAAACCAACAAAAATAACACATCCACACTAAGATAACATAAAAGAAAAACACCTGCGAGAGAGAAAAAGAAAGAGAGAGAATGATGGTGATGAGGAGGGAAGAAAATGGTGAGGAAGAAAAGGGAGGATGTAAAAGTTTAAAACAGTGAAGAGGCAGCAAAAACATTTATGTCACTGTATCATAAGGATCACTTGCAAGGGGAGGGAATGATTGTACGCCTCTCTGGTTTTATGAACAAGATCTGGCCAGGTGATGAAGAAGCCACAACCCTTGTTATTCCATTTTCATTCACTTCTATTAGTCTTTCCTTTGGAAGTAACAGGACAAGAAGGAAAGAAAAGTAAGAGAAAAAAGATAGGAGAGGGAAAAAAGAGGTAACAGGGGGAGGAAAGGTAAAAGAAGAAATGTGAAAAGAAAGTAGGCAAATGAAAGTACAAAGATAAGCAGGAGAAGAAAGGAAAGGGACAGAAGGGAGACCACCAAAGTCACCGCATCCAGATAAAATACAGAAGGGCCCAAATTTTATTTCTTCCTCTTAAAGCTTTTGGATGTGACAGGAGACGGAATGAAAAGAACAATAAGAGAGAAGGACAAACATAACAGGCAGAAGAACAGAAAGAGAGAGTATGGATTAAAAGAGACGAAGATGGTAAGGAAACAGTGAATTTGAGGCAACAATAGTTAACTTTATGCCAAAGGTATCACAGCGGTTACGTTTGGATGGCAGGGAGAGAGTGTTAGCCATTCTGGTAGTGATAGTAACTGTTACTTCAGCTAAAATTTGTTTTCTGAGTTTCTCAATACCATTGTCTAATGTCTGCTTTACCTCTAAAGAGTAGGATACGTCTTCAGAAAGCAAATCAGTAAGCACGGCTATACAAGGGATTTAGGGAGGAAGTAGGGGTCAGGCCAATGGTGAAGGTTACATATTAGTACTTGCATAATGAAGTTCAATGGCCCAAGATACATGGTTTCGATTACACTGGACCCTATGTTAATACACTAACCGTCTAATTTGAGGCGGCACTTAAGTTTATGCAACTGCACTCACAAAGATGCTTACCCTGCTAGGGCTTTGCCACCACCTATGACAATGAAGCGACTACAAAAGCACAAAAGTGGCCACAACCTCCCCTCAGAAGACCTCAGTCTAATTTTTCTTTGTCTCATTTTTAAACAAACACATTCAAAAACTCTAAACACCCTGCCATCCACATTTAATCAAAGTTCTAGCAGAAGCACAAAAGTGGACAAAAGACCTCCATGGAGGATATCAGTCCAGACCAAACTCGGAATATCACCTACAGGGCCTGTACTGTACTTATAAACACTAAGACTGTATCAAGAGATTTCAAAATGGAGGAAGTCTGTCCTTAATTCTTAGGAATGAGTCATGTCCTATGTTTCACCATAACTTGAGTCACAGCTAAAAACACCTCCTGAGATGGTATAGCACTTAGAATAAGGCTTATAGCACGATCATGACAGTAAACATAGAGACTGCCAAACAGTAACAACAAATTCTCCAGCATTAATCAAGGTGTTTGCATGGTGATGCAGAACTGGTCATGAGGTACTGCCTGAACCATTTAGGCATTATTTTCATAAATGAGTTGGTTCAAGCGACGTTAACAAGACCCAGTGATACATTGTATAGAAGATGCAGCTTTGAAATAGCAACGACTTGGGACCTTCACAACAGATTACAGGCAGGGTCATCACTGAAATACTTGACTCTCTTTCATCAAATGATGTACTTAAACAGTTAATAAAATTCCCTTACACTCCACATGAAGCTCCTCCCTCTAAGGAGGAAACACCACTTGTGAGAGAAAGTGAATGGCAAAAGGTAAAGTGTTGAAGAGGGAGGGAGGGAGGGAGGACTCAGTTGCGATGTAGTGAAGATGGATGGGGGACTCAAGTGTGGTGTAGTGAAGAGAGAGGGAAGGAGGGAAGAAGCACTTAGGTGCAGTGCAGTGAAGAGCAAGGGCGGGAGGGAAGGAAGGACAGAGGTAGATTAGGGGAGAGATGAGGTGAGCTGAGTGAAAAGATGGGTAGCCATTTACAATTTTATGTATAGTAGCATATAAATACATTCTATGATTGAAATTTATCAGTTGAAATTTTACCAGATAATCCTAATAGTAATACCACAATAATTTAGGACTTTTTTCTTCATCTCTTCTTTGCCTGGTTTGTAAATTTCAACATTTTTCCAGAAATCAATTGTTATATACAGCACACAGCTAATCAGCAGCCTATGATTATGAGCAAGTCTCCCATCAAGTAGTGGAATTTTCTCACTTATGAGCAGCCCGACCCGGCCCAACCACAACGCTTTAGAGAAGCTTATATCTCAGCAACCACAGGGCAGATCACTATGTGGTTTGTACCAAATGATAGCCCAATTCTTTACGATTTGTTTTTGGCAGGTTCCATCACACCCAGGTGGTGCATGTGGCACATGACACACGCCAAGTGCAGCATGCTGAAACTCTTCAAAAGAGGGCTACAGGCCAGACAGCTTGTCTTAAAGGCATGAAACTTGGTAGGTAAATAGCCATCAATATACTCTAGGCATGCTCGGGTTGTAAGGCGACTTTTCAAAGCTTTCGGATTTAAATGTCCTTGCTCGTACCTTGCCGACAAAGGAGTTTTACTGGTACCTTAGACTCGAGCTTAAGACAATAACTTGCTGCACGTCTGAAATTATAAATTTACTTTAGCTAAGACAAATCTTATGGTCGATTTTATAACCTCATGCCCTGGACCCTAATGGTTGTGTCTGCAATTTTATTAAATATGCCTGTCGGTGTTCAAGTGTTTTGTTACCCATATACAGTACAAACTCAATGTCAAGAGTACATCTGATGATATACATACGACAGATCATTTTGTCTTAAATATCCAGACTGAAAAGTCTGGCTCCAGGTTCCTGTGCTCCTGATGGGGTTATAAAGGACTGGATGACTAATGGAAGGATGGACATAATAAGTTTCATTTGTACTGAATGCATATTAAAGTTCTGGTGATGTAGAGACCAGTTCATATAATAGCAATGGTACCTATGATTTGATGGTACAGTTCCAATCTTATCTCAAAACTCTTCAGGATATAAAGCAATGTAGAACGCCAGATCCCTATATCCAATCCCCATCCCATCTTCGTATCTACTCCTCATATCCTAAACCCAAGAACTGTGATTCTTTTGGAACCCATGGGATCATAAACAATTTTCCTCAGTGGTCTTCTGCACAAGTCAGTCCTCATTATGAGTCAGTGTCTGCTCTCCTCTCTTCCTATTTCTCCAGTCTTTCCTGTCACTTTTTATTGTTCTTCTTTCCTTTTCAGGTGGCTTTACACTAAGTGACAAGCCTAATGGTTTCCTGTAACCCAAGAAACCAATTACAATGCTGGGTGGTAACCATATAACCAACCTGCACGTGTTCCCTATGTGCCAACAAGTGGGTTGTGGAGGGTTAGTGCCTCTCTCCCTAAAACCACTAACTCAGAGATAAACAGCCACCCCTCATGGGATTATGGCATCTGGCAATAGTTAATGTTAAAAAATACACATAACTTTTTCTATGGAGTTTTTTCTGATAATGGAAGAAAGCTAGCTTTAGAGGCAATAAAGATTTTGACAGAACTGTACATATGGCTCACTCTCATGAGATGCTACAGCAGTTGAAACCTGGTAAGTGCACTAGAATTTGGTTGTCTCCACTCCATAGAAAACATCAGCTGTACCATGGCCAACCCTAATATGGGGAATCCTTAAGAGGAAGTATTGTGTTAAATTTATGTATGTACGTATTTTTAGGGAGATACGGGATGCAGAACTCCAATCTGACTTGCCTAGGACTACCAAAGACCAGTCCAGAACTAAGTCATCAAGCCTTGGGTAAGATATCCTGGATGCTGTATGGCTGTGACCTATGTAAACTGAAGCCAATGTATGAAAACAGCTCACTAAATAATAATAAAACTCTAATCATACATATACAGTACTGTACAGTAAAACATGGCAACTTCAACATGCAAAGGTCACCTATTTTTTATCTATCTTGCTGATGCCTTGCTCTCCACTGCCAACCCAAAAAATGGTCATGACACAAGATTCTTTACGTTGCCATCCTTATACTTCCTTTATTCTTTTGACCATTCATCCTCCTCTACCAAGATTCCCATCAATTAACTGTGCAATTACTTTCTTCCATGTACCATAACTTCAAGTCTTCCTCCAATCACAACACTCATTTACTAGAAGCCAACATGAATCAATGTCATAGTTTAACATGAAGTTTATACAAAGCACCCGTGCATACCATGTGTGTAGTGTAGCCAAGGGTATAATCATGCTCAGCTTGGTCCCAGCGTGCTTGCAGGTACACGGGCAACCTTGGGTACACCACCAGTGCATTAACACCACATACATCAGGGCTATGAAACACCGCCTGGTACCTGTGAAAGGCAAGGACATGAAACCAGCTTAATTATATTATAATATTTTCAAGTATATAATCTACATTTTTTCTGACTCCATAAGAAACTCTTAAGCACGTGTAGTCATTTATACTGAACATATATTATCATAAGGCAGTTTTCTATGCTCAACTTTGTTCACGTGATGGTCCTTCTCTAAGCTACATATTATCACACAGCATCCTTATTAAGTCCTCTTACTCTCAAATATAATTTTGAGGCCCCTCATTGTTCAGATCTGTGAAGTCATTCTCTAAAACACTCATTCCATATGTCCAAACTATCTCAGCTGAACTGCATTCAATGACTTGGTAACATACTGAATACCCAAATGATTCTTAATTTTGCACACAATGATTGGTTTCTTAACACCTCAATATACTGTACATGCATCTCATATTTTCATTTCACTATATTATGCCACTCAGCGATGAGTGAGGCTGGCCACTCTCATCTTAAATGCTAGAACCAACTTGCCTAACCCTGGGCTCCTTCGTTCTTCATGGGTCAGTGTAGGATTGGATGATGGATGGATGGACTTAACTGTGGACAGCATCATCCTTAATTGCTTACATATAGCTTTACACATACTGCACATAAGGTGTACAACTTCCTATACAGAGCCTTTTCATTATCAGTACACACAGTGACAACCTACATTACTCCCAATACTTTTGACTCTTGCAACCAAGGTAGCTTCTGTGCAACTCCCGCTATCCACTCTTCATGTCATGCAACTACCAAAACACTTCAGTAAACTCCAACATTGAATCCCTTACAGCAAGCTCTTACAGTCCCAGGTGAACACTGTCACCTCTGTATACAGAACACTTGTGTCTGCTTACCTCTGCCAATTAAGTAACATATTCACCCATGTCTGTTTGTGTACAAGACAACTCCACAAACTGTTTATGGATTTCAATGAAATCTGGTGGATACATGGGCAGTGGGTCAAGGAAGAGTTGAACAGATTTTGAGGTGGATCTAGGTTCAAATGCAGGAATAAATAACAAATTTAATTGGCACTGGCAAAGGTGAGCATTTTCTGAGACTGTGTAAGTGGGCAGACTACCACCACAGAATTAACTGTGTGTGACTGTAAAAGTATTCATCCACTAAGGATGAGGAATTAAAGCAGTAAATCATAAATTCTACTGGTATTGGCAGGGGTATGAACTATCTGAGTGCTTTCTAATTACATCATGCAATCTACCTTTCATACTGCTGCATCTCTCATGCACCGACACGATAAATATTGAGATATGTTACAATCAGCTCATTCCCAGTATAAAGTACAGTACAGGCTCTTTGATCTTAACCCATGGATTGCAAGCCACAGTTCAGGTTGAGTGGCGGCCCGTTGCAAGCCACAGCTCAAGCTGTGCTGGCCGTGCATCACTGCTAACTACACCACCCCTACGCAAGCTTACACATGGCGCTACACAAAGATGGAAAGAGAGAGATTTTTTCTTTTCACCAGATGATGCCCTGGATGTTTATCTTCAAGTTTATATAAAAAAAAAAATATATGTTGTTTTCATTTTTCTCACTACTCCCCAATGTAAACTTAAGCATGGCCCTAAGCAAAAACAGAGAGAGATTTTTTTTTTACCAGATGATGCCCTGGATGTTTATCTTCAAGTTTATAATAAATAAAAACTAAAAAAAAAAAAAAAAACTTTTTCTTCATTTTTTGCGCACCATGGGGTTGGATAAAAAATGGTAACTGCACAATCCACGGGTTAAATGTTGGGACCAAAGGCATTACAGAATTAAGAAAATTTGGAATATGGAATGAAGATGATAATAAGAATATCATGTTAATAAACAATGAACAGCATCTTTTATAGTTAATACAACAATATACCTAATATTAAAAATTTATCCTCTGTTCTTCTTCATGTCCACACAAAAACAGTCTTCAAATATGCAGTGATTGTGTGAGGACAGGTGATATCAACAATCCCCTGTCACAAAGAAATATATTTTGGAAAGTGGGGGCTTTAGGAAATCAAAGTTTCAGATTAGACAGCTTATACTGTAGAAGGTCACTTATCACTCTAACTGCATGATTCTCTCTCTCCAATTATCCAAGTATCTGTTTTCCCCACATTAATTCAACTCCTTGACTCTGTATCCTCACTCCACCTCCCTAACTTTTCTACAGCCCCTTACCAGCTATATGGAACTCACCCCTACCATATAATCTCAAGTATATACAACTCCCATGACAATCCAAATCTAGTACAGCTATCCCATGCACAAAGCAATATGCTAAACAAAAAGAGATTTCTGCTGAACAAAAAAATAAACAAACAAACAAAATTTTTCTGAAAAAACTGAGTCAAATATTGTGAATACTGTAAAGCTGTCAGGCTACTCTCAGCTATCACTTGGCATTTGGTGGATTACAGGGAATGCCCCAAATTGTAAAAGCTATGTATATATTAAAGGACACAAACAGATGCAAAACTTCCTGTAGGGTTGCAAAGATTATATACTTTGAACAGGCCTGCCAAGCTGGGTTTCCATCTCACTGCTTGACAGTCTAGTTAGGGATATTACTATTCTCGAAAGTCTAAATGAGAATTCTGCTTCTGCCAGACTCATGCAGAGTGACATGAGGAGGAAGAAGAATGCAGTTCCTGATGAACAGCTACCTGTGCTAAGTGACAACATTTTCTTCAGTATGAAACAAAAATATTTCTGGCTCTGCAATTTGTACTTTGCTATCTACCTTCACTGATGGTGACATCCATCAGGAATGTACTAAATACTAGAGACAGATGGCAGGATCACTCATAAAAGAACTTTGTTCCTAAGACCTGGACTAATAAATCTCATAACCCTGGAAAAAGGCAGAAAATGGCTATGTCTTGGCAATTCAGAATTCTCTAAGGCTTATACTCAGGGAAATGAAAAGAAAGAGATTGGTCTCATAAATGGGGTGGCTTCAAGCCTGTTATGAATTACAAAAATTACATCATCCATACATAACTTCATTAGTGCAGAAATAGGTGTGAAAGCTGCCTTAATATGGTTCATGAAATATACATCAGTGAAGGCAAAAACAGAATCTGGAATCAAAGGGTCAACCCAAGGAAAGAGGTTATGACAGTACTGATCTGAGAAAGTGTCAGTTACAGTCTACACAGAACAGAAGTTTGAAGCTTCCCTTAACCACAGCCAAGGAACTGAATGTGGAGAGAATGCGATGCATGACAATGTTCAAAGTGTTGACACTACATGTGAAACCTTGGAAATCCCACTGCCCTTGATGACCTTCATGGAATCACATACACTCAACAATTCAGCCTTTGCATGCCTAAGATGATCCTTCAGACTCCATAAAATACCTGTACAGTATAGCCATAAGAAGAGGTAGTCCTCCTCCTGCTTTGGTATCTTCATGGAGTGAAGACACAGAAAAAACAAACAAACAGTATAATTACATGGATACAAGAAGAATGTTTTGAACTTCTCTATGCATGTAAAACACTGGAAAAACTGTTATTCAAGTTAATCTATAGTTATTTTACAAATGCCCTTACATATACTTTTATAATATTTACCTGCACTTTTGTGGTTCATCAATTGATATCAACTCTCGATCTTTACCACATCTGAGAAATACCTGTTGAGAAATAGGTATTATAATATCTGAAGAAATTATAATGGCTGTGTGTGTGTGTGTGTGTGTATGTGTGTGTTTCACATACTGACACACATGACATATGCACTGAAAAATGCACTTGTAATACCTAAATAAAGACCACAAGTAATATCTAAATAGAGACTACACTAACCATTACATGCCTGAAATGTGTACATTCTATTTCTAATATGATGAACAAGAAGTGACCTTGCCTACTGTTGAATGCCTATGTATCCCCAGTGACCATGCCAGTGGACAGCATACCACACTGAATGTGGAAAACCAGTACACCGAGCCCTTACCACAGTCTAACTGTATGTGTAATACTGCTTGACCAATGGTGGCATGGTTACCAGGATGTGACATCCACAAAATTAAAATGGGTGGGATGCTGCTGAAGACAAAGAGGTTGGAGCTGCATAAATCTCTGTTTAAAACTGTATGACCAAAGGTCGTCCAGTTCCTGAGGTAGGATGTCCATAAGCTGTGCTGCACAGAAGGATGGAAGAAGGGAGTGGTGCAGGCAGGCAGCAGGACTTTAGCATTGTTCAACTGGGTTAACCTTTATCTGGCTTACTGAGTATGTATACATTGTAGTGGTCAGCTAGCACATGCCTGACATGGGTAGGCAACTTTGTTATATATGTCTGTCATATTTTAGTGTAAAGCTGCAGAACAATACTGGCAATTGTGGAAATGTTCAAACAAATGACTGTTAATGTATGAAACAGACATAGTGGGTGTTGGAAAAGCAACAATGACATTCACTCATTTCCTTTCCAACCCACTGCTTCTGAGATATACTCATTTGCTGATTTGGGAAGCTTCATAATGGGAGAAGGGGGACTTCATTATCCAAAGGTGCCATACAATGTGATGAGATACTGTGTGAGGATACTATTTCAAAGGGGTGCTTGGGAAAAGAGGGGGCTGATAACTTAAAAAGCAACAGACTGAGCCTTTACCACATGCAAATTATGTATATAAAGTTGCATAAGCATAGGCAAACTGGTTGTTACTGTCATAGCAACCACTGGATCACATGAACTAAGACCCACTGTACCACAGGAAATCAGTAATACCATGATGCATGACAGTGAAATGGGAGGAGGACCTAGAACCTCTTTGCCATCCAAATGTTAATATCAGATATTCAGAATTCTAATTTATTCTTAATACAGTATCATTAATAAACAGTACGTCATCTTAACATAAAGCTGAGTCATCAGTGTAAAAATGACAAAACATCATATGCAACAAGTAGAGACAATAAACTGCTAGTATACACTACAAATAGAACTGGACCTAAAACTAATCCTAGAGGGACTCCAAACAGGAGGGAAACTGAGTTTCAGCAAATGTAGTCCACTACAACTTACTGGGATCTGCCTGACAGGTATGACTCAAAGAACAAATGGGTATAATCATGAACATCACAAAAATGCAGATCATCCAGTTACTGTTCAAGATCTACTGTGTTGAAACTGTAGACAGATCTACCAGAACCAAGAGAGAGGAAATCTTAATAAAGGTGTTAACCACCAAGTCTTTTTAAATCTTTACCTCGTCCAGACGGTGTACGGTGAGGTATTGTTTTTGGTCAAGTTTCTTTGTTTGTTTGTTGGCAACATTACGGAAAAACATCTGACTGGAATTACATGAAACATTCAGGATATGTGGGCAATGGTCCCAAAAGTAAGTGATTAAATTTTGAAGATAATCAAGGGACCCTGAAAGGTCAAAATCAAGGTCACGGAATTTCAGTGGGCTATAACTTGAAACCAGTTGAAGATAGAGATATTTACTATCATGAACATACAGGAACTCATAATATGGGCTTTCATTTGGCACCAGGACCTCTGACCTTGAAAGATTCTGAAAGGTCAAACTCAAGGTCACGGATATTCGGGGGACTGTAACTCGAAACTGGTTGAAGATTGAAAGATATTTACTATTATCAACATATAGGAAGTCCCATGTAGGTTTTTACTTGGTACCATGACCTTTGACTGTAGGTGACCTTCAAATGTCAAACTCAAGGTCATAGATATTCAGGGGGCTATAACTCGAAACTCATTGAAGACTGATATTTACTATTATCAGCATGCAGGAAGTCTCATATGGGCTTTTATTTGGCACCATGACCTTTGACCTTGAGTGACCCTGACAGGTCAAACACAAGATCACAGATTTTCTGAGGGCGTAACTTGAAACAATTTGCGCCATTACCTTAGGCTTTAATTATGTACCGTACTGATACTAAATGGCAGTATAGTTTCAGTATTTAACAGCAATAAAACAACTGCTGTCAGGCAAGTTTTTTTTTTTTTTTTATGTGTCCGACTCTGGGCATTGGCTTCACAGCCTGCTATCAAGGCCCAGTCGTCCTCCTACAATCTGCATGTCACCACTTCGGCGCTTAACACCCACCGTCCATATTGAATACATGCTAGGGCTGTCTCATACAGGACTGGTGTATTGGTATTAGCGGGGTCATTTTTACGACATGTCGGCGGGTCTTCTGGTAGATCAGTAAAGCCTGATTTAATGAAATTCAAATCCTTTGTTCCCTGCACCAGCGAGGATTCGAACCTGGGTCCCACGGAAGCGCAAGCCAACTCTCTACCAATCGAGCTACCGCCTCCCCTAAATATTTTTGTTTGGTCATATTTCTTCACTAATTATCTCTCTGGTTTCCTTAGTGTTTGGCAGCTGTGACAAGTTGAAGGTACAAGCTTGCAATCTTATGAACAAACTTTGGCACAAGACTGAAAACTTGTTATTACTGCATTTCAGTTGAGTGTTACAGTAATCTCTCTACTATCCGGACAACCACTATCCGGTTACCTCACTGTTCGGACATCGTAAGCTGATCCCCCCCCCAAAAAAAAAATCCGATTTTTGTTACCGCGTCAGTTTGAATTTCCCGCGAGCGCCGACCAGCTGTCTTCCTGCACTCCCCCCCTCCTTCTAGTTCTCTGTCAACTCCCGTGAGCAGTGGACGGCTATCAGATCGTTTGCAGTGTTTTCGCTCGTTTAAATACTGTAATCATAATTCACAGTGCTAAGGATTAAGTGTAGTTAAACACTGGATTACTGGACATGCTTCAATAGCAATTATGACCACTGTAAAACCCTTAGAGGTGGGCGTAATATTCGTTAACAACCATCATGGACATGTAAGTACACTGTCAACTGCTAAATATTTTCCATAATCACTTCTAAATCCTCATTCTCTGGTTACATTTTATTTACTTCATGCTCTGTGTCCGATATTTGAGTGCACAGGCTGTGAAAGAGGTGATTTTCTCAGTGATTACCATGTCTCTTACATACATTCACTATCTAGTCAACTGGTGAACATTTTTGCCCTGCACACCTCTAAATCATAATTTTTCTGGTTACATTTTATTTACTTCATGCTTTGTGTCCCATATTTGAGTGCACAGGCTGTGAAAGAGGTGATTTTCTCAGTGATTACCATGTCTCTTACATACATTCACTATCTAGTCAACTGGTGAACATTTTTGCCCAACTCACCTCTAAATCATAATTTTCTGGTAACAGTTTATTTATTTGATGCTTTGTATCCCATATTTTAGTGCATATGATGTGAGAAATGATGATTTTCATAGTGATTGCCACATTCGATACTTACTTACACTAAGCTGCCAACTCGTGACCATCTATGCCTTACTTAAAATCATCATTTTTGGGTTAAAATTCAATGAATTCATGCTTTGTGCCCATTATTTATGTGAATGGGGTCTTAAATCAGTGCTATGCATGTCCAGCAGGGAGGTAGGGAGGTGGTTTTTGGATTTAGGTTAGGGTAGGTTAGGGTCAAGAATGTCTGGTGCTGTTGGTGAACAGTGAATGCCTTTGCCATACCTAACTCTTTTTCTGGTAACAATTTATTTATTTGATGCTTTGTATCCCATATTTTAGTGCATAAGATGTGAGAAACTATGATTTTCATAGCAACTGCCACGTCCGATACTTACTTGCACTAAGCTGCCAACTCGTGAACATCTATCTATGCCTTACCTCAAAATCATCATTTTGGGGTTAAAATTCAATGAATTCATGCTTTGTGTCCATTATTTAATGCATACGATGTGAGAAAGGGTGATTTTCATAATGATTTCTGTGTCTAATACACTTGCTGGCAAGTTGTGAGCATCTATGCCTTACTCACCTCAAAATCATAATTTTTGGTTAAAATTCAATTAATTCATGCTTTGTTTGCATTATTTATATGAAAGGGGACTTAAATAAGTGCTATGCATGTCCGGTAGGGAGGTAGGTAGGTGGTTTTCTGATTTAGGTTAGGCTGGATTAGGGTCATGAATGACCAGTGCTGGAGCTTCAGGGCCACTATCCAGACAAGACCACTTTCCGGTCATGCCTTTGGCTCTATTACGTCAGATAGTGGGAAGATTACTGTATTTTCTTAATGCCAACTGAATGCAGGGAACAATGAGGAGCTGGTCAAGCATAGTCCACTCAACAGTGTTAGTGAAGAATGACAACTCAGAGACAGTATAGTACAATGATGAGAGAGAGAGAGAGACTAACTTTGGTCGAGCGGTGAGTACCATTAGCACACGGGCTGCCCTCTATCATATTCATTGCTTGAAACTGGTTGTCTCGTATCTCCCAATCAGCCCACACCCTGCAAAACATCACATCAGAACATAAGTAAATATGGTTGGGGATAATGAGCATTCATACTAATGTTAACATGACTATGAGTGAAATAATGAGATACAAGAGAAGAACATTACCCACATATTTATTTGCATGTAATAAATGCATGTACCCCTGGCTGATGAACCTTTACTCCACCAGACCACCATGTACATTTGCTTATAGTTACTATCTGTGATAACATACTCTGTTTTTATTCGCTGGGGTTAGGTTCCCCCAAACCCCATGCAAGCCTAAAACTGCAACTACTCCTAATGGAGTTTCAATTTACTTCATTATTTACTGATCAACTAACAAAAGCCATCTGCCATCATAACATTTAAAAGATTAAAATAACCAACTCTGTAGTTTTTTATTGTGTGATTTACACACACACCTTGTGGAGTATATGCAATCAGCTCATTGGAGAAAAGTCTCTATCCAGTTGCAGATGTTCTGGGCCTTCTTGTTATGCCCTCTCTCCATTTATATCTGATACTCTCTCTCTCAAAGGTGTTTCCAAAAAGAGAGAGCATTATTATTACTTTTTTTTCTTCAATCAAACCATATTTTTCACCTGAGTGAGCTCTGAGGCACTTAGGCACTTGTACCTATTTTCTGTCCAACTTTTTAATGCCATAGGTAACCAGTACTCTAAGGTTTTCATGTATCTAACTGGTCAGTTCTGTTGTAGTGTTCTGCAATCTATATCTCCCTCTGCCCATGACAAGCAATTTTTAAAACATCATGCATCCAGGCATCTCAAACTGAAAGGATGATGATTATTACAGTATTTCCATTTGTTAATTTCCTCCTGGAAAGGATAACTTTTTGAAAGCCTCCAGCTGCTGGTCCTTTCTTGTTCTACATTACAAAAAAAAAAATCCTGCCATCAACCTCGTAATGTCACAACGTGAGGCCATACAAAACAAGTGACGCAAGTGACAGCCACTATAGACAGTGACTTGAAAGGCCTCAGTGCTGGGTGCATGTAATCACCAGATACATAACTTCAGTGAACAGATGATACATATGACCTTGAGGAAAGGTCATCATACCTTGTAAGGCACTGTAACTGGAGACAAGAAGCAATATACCCATTCCTCAGCATTCTGCGTCAGGGATAATTTCTCCTGTTGCTGCTTTTAATGCTCATGCAGTGTCAAAAGTCTTTCTCATGATGCTTCAGAGGCTCACTGGCAATAAATGAAAGACAGGGCTTTAGTTGCACCCCTCCAAAAGTTTCCTCTTTTCCCATAATCACTTCTACATTTTTCTACTACTTTTCAACACAGCTTCGTATTTCCTGCATACTGTAATATCTAATTAATGCCAGATGTGCCTACGCCTATCCTCGAGGGGTGAACAATAATAAATCACCTCCATGTTTTGTTTTCGGGGGTATGTTATGTGCCGCATGTGGGGCTGAAGCCAGCTCTGGGACTTTAACCCGAGGTGTCCCGTCGACATATGGGTACGTCGCAACGTTTTGTCACAGCTACACCCATCGACGTACAGGTACGTCGCGCAATTGTAAGGTTCATACTCTGCACAATTTTCAAGTTTCATGGGTGATTTTTGGTGGGCACATGTGGGAGACCTTCCTCTATCTGCTGTCAAGTGGGGATACTGCCTGGCCCCACCTGACCCCTCCCTTCCCCCCCTCCCTGCCCACACTCCACAATTCACCTGTTAGCAGTGACCTGGCCAGTAAAGACATGTTGCCCCATGGTCTCTCCAATAAAAAAATTCACAGTGAAAGTGATTCCTGAGGTGGAGGACAAAGAAATAAAGAAGCTAGAGCAAGAAACAAACAGAAGTGATGAGGTGGTCATGTCATAAAGGAAGGTGTCATATGTAAATGTGTTTGGTGACTGAAAAATGCTTCTATTGCCTATTTAACTGTGTGAAAACCAACATAGTCTTGTACTACACATAAATTCGTACCAAATAAATAAATAAATATATAAATCAAAGTGGCTTGAATTAGTTTACCCTCCCATAGTTCGTTTTCTTTGATGCCAGATACCGTGAGAGAAAATGAAAGGAAAGGCTGACTCATCACCTGTAGCAACATTTATAAGGTCAGGAGGGCGATTTCTCTATGAATTTTCGATGTTTCTCACCAAAAGCAAAGTTTTGAGCCAAAAAAAAATTTTTCCGAAATTGCTTGGAAATGGGGGGCATCGGAGGTAGGAAATCGGTCGGGACGTGACGGGTTAAGGGGTCCTTGTATGTGACGTGTTAGGAGTGTAATGCTGTATGGAAGTGAGACCTGAGCGATAAACAAGGGGATATTCGTAGGCTCAAATGCAGAGAAATGACAATCATGAGATGGATGTGCAGTGCATCCCTGAATGAGAGTCCTGGGGAGCTAGGTTTATGACTGAAGAGTTGTGAGGAAGGATGGAACTGGAGTGTATTGGTGTTGTGATAAGGAGGGACAGACAATGAATATGGAATCAGTGGTTCCTTTGCCTGGCATAAACCTAAACTGCATCTCACCATTATTCACTCTTTCTCTAACAATACAGTAAGACCTCACTATAACAGACTAATTGGGGCCCAAGCCAGACCGAAAAATGCGAAATTCCAATAAATGCGACATCCGGACTTACCCCTGCTAATCCAGACTTTTTCCGATATATCAGACATTAGTCCGGATTGCATCAGTGGTTTTCACCGCCATTGCAGTATTGTACTGTGTTATACCTTCACTACATTAATCAAATGGTATAATAATACTGTACTGTGCA
>JAGKTI010003131.1:41834-60091 GCA_018397915.1 Birgus latro | reverse complement strand
CAGTCTACCTAGCTAAGAGTGAGTGAGTGATTTCGGTAATAATTTCAAGGCTAGGAGTTTATAGCCTGGAATGAGGTCGCCAGATGTCAGAGGGAAAATGGGAATATATTTATATATATAAATGTGAAGCCAGATGTCACGAGGGAAATGAGAATATGTCTATGGACAATGGTAATAACTGTCTGGTCGATTATCACGAGAGAATAGACTCGTGAAATCAAGTAGCGATTTCACTTTTATGCTGGCTTACTTCGCCAATTCTCTAGAGTCGAGAATTTTATAAACTTTCTCAATAGTACACAGCAGGGACTAATTGCTCAAAGATGCTGTATTACTTGCACTGTTGGCCTCTGAGAAAGTTAGTTCACCCTTTGACATGCAAAGATTAATAATAATAGTAATAATGATAATAAGCAGGAACTTGCTGGTGCAAACTCCTATTTGGCACAACGGATTTAAGAATTAATACCAAGAGCTGGCCTAAATACCAGTCGTGATTTATATAAGGAGTTGTGCTAACTTTGAGTAGCGAAAATGTGCTAAATGTGGGGAAATCAAACACGAATGTTACATTTAACAAAGCTCAAGAAAACGAACTTTAAATTTATTAATTACTTGAAAATAAATTTGTTACATGAATCTATTCAAATCAGAGCAAAAGAAATGCACTCACTCAAGCACTCAAACCAATCTCAGTGGAGATGAGATCGCTGCTGCTACAGCCGATCACAAGGTTGGTGGGAGACTTCGTAGTCGCTACGACGAGGAACCCGATCGAGCTCTGCGCACAGCACAACCACGCTCCGTGACTGTCGAGAAATGACTGGGGGCTCAATGCTTGCTCTACCCAGGGTATTGTGGGAAAGGGCGTGGCCAACTCAATGGCCAGAGAGGCAAGGATGTGGGAATGACAATTCACAAAATTTTGCTCAGTGGAATGCACTGTCTGTACATAGAGACAGTCACTCACGAGACAATGACGAAAGTTTTGAAAACTCGATACAAATATAAGTGCAGAAGCGGACGGTTAAGAGAATGAGCAAAATTCTATGGATTTCAGAACTGTTCAATCGTTCCCACAATGCCGATCAATGTCACGAATTACGATACGTAATTTCACGATCTATGAAATTCGTGACAGGGCCAATAACGTTGACAGAGAGGAGCTGCCATGGTTTGCTGGCCTGAATGTGTCCTGAGGGACCTGCCATTTTGGTAGTGTCTTATCCTAGGGCGCATTCCTGGTAAGCTTGCACTACTTGTTTCGCGAGCTGGGAGGGATTGGGTGTCCAGTAGGTGTCACTGAACACTTGTGTGAGTTTCTGTATCCCCAGGTGGATGCCTTTGTCGGAGTGCAGGTGTGTCATGGCGTCTTGGGCAGTGTACGGATCTAAGGTGATGTGTCCGGAGAGTGTGTACAGGTGATCTCCCTGTCACTGAAGTTTGGAAAAGGTGTGGTAGAGAATCCAATTCGGTTTGGTTTTGTCTAGCCACTGTTGTAGAGTGTCAGGGCATTGCTAATGGCGTTAATGGGCAGCCTGGAGAGTGCATCCGCCTCAGTGCGGAGTTTGCCAGGTCGGTATGCTATGTCAAAGCTAAACTCTTGTAATGGCTCTGTCCACCTGAGCATTGTTTGGTTTTGACTGGCTTAGCCACTGGAGTGATTGATGATCTGTGATGATGGTCATGTGGGTCTCGGATAGGTAGGCCCGGAAGTGTTCTAGTGCCCAGATGATTCCCAGGCATTCTCTTTCTGTGGCTGCTTAGTTTTTTTCGACTTGGTTGAGTGCCCAACTGGCGCAGGCCATGATGTGTTCTCGTACGTCTTGCACTTGTGCAAGGACGGCCCCAATTGCCACGAGAGAGAAGTCTGTGTATAGACGGAAGAGCAGGGAGTAATTTGGAAATGCTATGACTAGAGCGGTGACTAATTTGTTCTTGAGGGTTTGGAAGGCGTCGAGTCATTCCAGTGTCCAGGTAAATGGTTCGCCCTTTTTTGTTAGGTCGTGGAGAGGCTTGGCAATATTGGCAAAACCCTTGATGAAACCCCTGCAGTAGGAGGTGAGGCCAATGAATGCTCGGACTTCATGCACATCACGAGGGATGGGGAGGTCTGTGATGGCCTGTAATTTTTCTGGATCTGGTGCGATGCCCTGCTCAGAGATGGTGTGGCCAAGAAAGGAGACAGAGCGTGGGGCGAGGATGCATTTGGTAGTTCTGAGTCTGAGTGCCGCTTGTCGTATTCTTAGGAAGACCTTTTTTAGGCGTTGTAGGTGGTTGGCCCAGGTCTGGCTGAATACGATGACGTTGTCTAAATACGACAGGCATATCTCCCAGGTGAGTCTGCTAGGTACCAATTCCTTGAGGCGGGAAAAGGTTGCTGGGGCATTGCAGAGGCCGAAAGGGAGCATGTTCGATTCGTAGTGCTTGCCATTGCTTGTGGAGAATGCGGTCTTGCCCTTGTCTTCAGGGTGGATGGGCACTTGCCAATATCCCGACTGGAGGTCGAGGGTGGAGAACCATGATGCCCCATGTGGGGAATCGAGTGAATCATCTATACAGGGTAGGGGTGTGGCGTCTTTGGTGGTGACATCATTCAACCGCCTATAATCGATGTAGAAGCGTGTGGTGCCATCCTTTTTTTTTTACCATGACGATAGGGGATAGCCATGGCTAGTAGATGGGGAGACTACACCGGCACTGAGCATGTCTTGGACCTGCTGGTCTTCTTCTGCCTTTTGTTTCATTTTTTTTCCTCTGGATGATTGGCGTATGGGTTGTCCCGTGGTATGTATCTCGTGGAAAAGGTATGTCGTATGGCCAATGTCTGTGGGTCCCATGGAGAATACGTCTTGGAAGTCCAGGTGGAGTTGCTGGAGAGAGCTGGCTTGATGTCGGTCGAGGTGATGGTTGTGATGGCTGAGGGCGGGGATAGTGGCATGGTTCTGCTTCTTCCATGTCCCCAACAACGAGGCCTTTGGGAAGGGTAAGGGGAGTGTTGGAGTTGTTGACCACTCTTACTGCAGTGATGTGGGGGGGTAGGAATGTGGCGGACATGAGACATGAGGCGGATTCTCCTGCTAGTGGGGTTGGGAAGAATAGAACAGAGTTTCCGGCAGGGCGATGAAGTTGGAGCCATGCTTTGTGTCGGTGAGGAATGGTGAGGGCGGCTATGGTGGCATGGAAGGTGATGGGTGTTGGTTTGGTTGGGGTGGGGACTCGGGGGTTGTGGGTGGGGGTGGGGGGTTGTGGGGGGGGGTGGGGGGTTGTGGGTGGGGGTGGGGGGGGTGTGGGTGGGGGTGGGGGGGTTGTGGGGGGGGAGGGGGGGGGGGGGTTGGTGGGGCATGTGCACGGTGGTTGGGTGGTTGAGCTAGGTGGTTTTTTGAAGTGAAGACGGCATTTATAGCAGTCTATGCTGGTGCGGAGTTTCTGGAGGAGGTCCAAACCCAAATAACGATCGTATGACATGCAGGTGGAATTGAACACTATAAATTTGTGATCGGTGGAGACATTTTGGTGGGTTTCAGTCCTAAGCGCCTTGGTCTTCCCATGGATGGGCGAGGGCCTGTCCCTCATGTCTATGAGGTGGGCGGTGGTGGGGAGTATGGGGCTGAAAGCTGAGGCGTGACGGGAGTAGAAGTGATGGTATAGGCATTATCTGGCCACTCCCATATCAACCAGAAGCCTCACTTGTACCCCATTCAGGGTCATTTTGTCATAGACGAGGGGAGGGTATTTCTGTGATGTGGCCCCCGCCACCGTGGGGAGGTGCGGAGGCGGACCTAAAAACCCAGGTGGACCGGGGTGAGCTCCTCACAGCGTTCTGGTTCCCTGGAGTCAGAGTAGTCCGTTGTGGGAAATCTTCGTCCTGGTGCTCCTCATCTATGGAAGAGACTTTGCGCCGCCCTTGGTTGTTTTTCTTGTGTCGGGACGCCTTTAGTTGCTCATGTTTGTCATGAGTGGGGCACCTGTTGTTGCATGCTGAGAATTCCCATGGGTTGATGGATATTAGGCTGTTAGTGTCTCTTGTGGTCGGGTGCCGTTTGTTGGGTAGGGCCCGTGAGATGGGAGGTGATGTCAGCTGCATGGTGCGGCTGGGGTTTGGCTGGGTCTTTTGATGGGGTGGCTTGTTGGTTGGGACTCGACTGACTGCTCCGATGTGTTGGGGATTGGAGCGGGTGGCGAGGAGGCGGCAAACCAGTTGGACATCTTTGTCAAGATCTCCCGAGGGGTCATGGATGCTAAAATATTCTCTGACGTTGCTGGGGAGGATCCTGATGAGAGTGTTGAATGTGTGTATGTCCCAGGTGGCTGTGTCTGCCTTTGGGTAAGTGGCGGTGATGAGTCGCCTGGCCTTGATGAGTGTGTCATCTAAGTTGCCGTCATAGGTAAGTGCGTCCAAGTGATGAGGCGGCAGCTTGGGTAACTATGCCCCTAAACTGAGCCCATGTTAATTCAGGGCCAATTTTTGCAGTGATGCGTGAGACTAATTTGCCCAGGTGTGGTAAAGTTACTGCTATTTTTTCCTTGTGTTCAAAGCCTATGTTTAGTAAGGGTTCAATCATACACATGTATGTGTTGATATCGTATTGGTCGGGGTCAAATCTTGGTATGGGTATGTGCGTTTTTGTGGCCATCTTGACATTTTCCCCGATTGTTCCTTGGTGTTCTATTTTAAAAAGCAGGTCGAGAGCCACCGCTTGCCACCAGTGTCATGCTCCATGTTTTATGGCACAACTTCTCGCTCCTTAATACACAGGTTTAATTCTCAGGATTCCTTTTGTGCTTTGTAGCGCGAATTCTCACACCATAAGACACAGGCCCAAGCTTTGGGGTTCTATATTTCAAGACCGGGCTAGAACATATACCAAAGGAACAGGGCAAAAACACAGGCAAACCAGTATTGTACATATATTAACCAGATTGACTGACACAATACAATATAGAATATTTCATGTGTCACTTACAGAATCCCTTACAATACAATTAAGGCAACACACAATATAGCAGAGTGGCACACTGGGAAGTATAAGTCTGTGGCTCACTGAGTGTCCTGACTGGGGCTACTTGTACAGCTTTGTCTTTTTCTCGCCAAAGGGTAGTCCTTGGGTGTATTCCCCTCGTAACACTATGGGAGCACTGAACCTTTACACTGACGAGAGTTCACTGAGGGTCACTGGGGAAGTTACAGGTTGTTACACTCGCGAACTAGGGCATGTGGGGGACAGGGGTAGGTGTCACTCACAGAGAAGGGGTATACAAGGGTCACATTGGGGAGGAGGAACTTCACAAGGGACCAGATCCACTGGGGAGTACTATGGCAGGAGAGGACATGGGTAATCACAGTTTGGGTAGGGTGTCAGGAGGAAGGGGACACTCATGCTCTCAGGAGGTTCAGGTGGCGGCCCAGTGTAGAAGGGAGGCTGGCTGGAGACAGTGGAGCCGCCCCATGATGGGGATGCCCGGTGGGCGTGGTGGGAGGCTCACCTCGGGCCCTCCGGGAGGTGGCCTCGGTAGTAGTTGGGCCCTCGGGACTGGAGCTGAATAAGGCCAGGAGGCGGGCGGCCCTTCGTCTGGCTTGGGATGTCGTCAGGCTGTGGAGGGCACCTTGGGACCCAGAGGGGCCCAGGGAGGGTGGCGTGCCCCTCGGTAGCTGGGGACTGCAGTCTCATCGGGGAGAAGAGGCCATTAGGAGTTGTCTGTGGCTGTGATGCCCCTGTGAGTTCACCAGCGTCTGCAGCCGGGGCGGAGATGGCTGGACCAACTGGATCCCCATGACAGGTCCGTTCCACACACTCTGCCACGACGTATCTGTAGGGGAGAAATCTCCACCCGAAGTGGTGTGAGGGGAGGCAGAAGGGCATCTCACTCAGCTACAGGAGGGTTGGGCTGAGCCAGAGATGCCTCGTGGAGGAGGGAGAACCGGCAATCGCTCCCTCTGCTTGGCAGGCCCTACGGGCGCCGCTGCAACTCCACGCCGGAGATGAAGGAGGATATCCAGCAGATGCTCCTCGGGCCTGGCATGTTTGGTGGACGTTGCCTAGGCGCCCGGACGGAGGGGAGGAGGAAGGAGATCCGGCAGATGCTCCTTCTGCCGGGCAAGTCCGGCGGACGTTGCCGGGGCGCCTCTCGTCCCGGTGGCAGCAGGAGGGAGAGATCCGGTGGCTGCTCTCGACCGGGTAGGTCCGGCGGACGCTACCATGCTCCTGCTGGGTGTTTGGCGCAGCCTCGGAGTACCTGGCAGATGCCTCCGCTATGGCAGGTCCAGTGCATGCTGCCAAGGCTCTGCTCCCTGTCTTAGGACGGGCAGGAGAGATCCGACGGTCGCTCTCACGCTGACTAGTCCGACGGACATAACTGTGCCTCCGCTCCTGAAGGTGGCTGGCAGAAGAGGAAGAACCTGTGGTCGCTCCCTCTCCAGTAAATCCGGCGGGGTTGTTACGGCCGGAGAGTAATGTCCCCGGACTGCTAACTCGGGGTTTGTCTGGTTGCGGAGAGGAGAGGCCTATGGGAGAAGGTGAAGTGGGGCGTTGTGGCCCGGAAGGCTGAGTCACCTGCCCGGTGTCCCCTAGTAGGGTGGTTGTTACCTCCCAGTCATGAGGGGTCGGGGTGTCATCATTGGGGCGCATATTAGTTTTATTCTATCATGTCGACCGTCGCCCATGCAGTGTGCAAACAAATGTGAAGTGGCGGGATTTGGCAAATAATAGACTTAAGAAAACTAAGGTAATGACAAACTTCACTAAAGCCCTGATCTCATTCAGAAATTCGAAAAGAATGTCAATATGAAAGCCAACTCTAGTGAGCTCATTATGTTTCATGTAATTGTTTGTCATTTTTGGTTTGTTTTGTTGTGTTAAGATTCATGTTGCACCCATTATTTGCTCTGCCGGCCAGTTACCTCTAACTTCACACGTATGTGTTTGTGTGTATGCGTGTCTGTGTTAAGGTGGGTGATCTATAGTTTTTTGTTTTTTTTTGCGTATTAGTGATGTTACGACATGGTGGGGCTAAAGGAATATCCGACTGCACAATGGAAATATTTAGAATACAAAGTGGCTGCTAGCCTCACCAAGTCGTAAGCTAAAAAGGGGGGAAAATAATAAAGTGTAAATCACGTACTAATGACAAAAAAGGGGGAATGAAATAAACAAGTAAAAATACTTAATTTCCTTAACACTAACTTAAAGCTACAAGAATAAACTCAAAACAGGTTCATACAGGATTGTCAAACCAGGACTTGCCAAAAATATACCCTAAAGTTCCAAACATCAATAAAGATAAAACCAGGATACAAACTAGCCCCTGGGTTGTAAAACCTCTGGAGGTTACAAGAAAGACCTGGCATAAAGATAACGAGAACCTGGCATAAAAGTAAAGAGACTTAACTCTAATATAACATGTGACATTAGCTAAAGCAATAGAAGTGACTACGTTAATAGCTCTTATAAATAACGACAATATAAGTAAGAGCAACCCAATAAATATATCATGTGCTGACACTTAAACATTAACTCACGTGTGGCAGAAATACTACAGTTTACAAAAATGTCCCCACAACAGAGCAATCCAACACACCGGTCCAACTCAAGCCGCTAACTAACTCGCGAGAGTCCCAGCCCGGCCCAGCAAACTCAAGGAAGCAAGAAGGGCAACTCAGAAAAGCAAGAAGCGAAACTCAAAGAAGCACGAAGGGCAGAACCGAAACAACGGTCGAAACCACAAGCAGATACGAGACTGTGGTTCGAAACACCTCTAGAAACATCCACACAGAGCTGGGCCAGACTGTTTCCTACTATATGATATTTATAAACTCTATTCACAAAACTCTAAGCAAGGTACTAATTAATGAATATTAAAAGTTCCGAGCATTATACATGAATACAAGCAATGTATATCGGCCACACGTAACATGAATACTCATGAATCATGTGTTAACATATTGAGGAATACTGAATATTAGCATAATATTACATTTTACTTGACCAGTGATAATATATCTGTATTTGTGTAATGTGAGTGCTTTTCCTTTCCGGCCATTATTACAATTAGTTATGTCTTCATGGTTATTTATGTATATTGGTACTGTATATTTACTATACTGTACATATATGGAGTGACATGAACAATCCTTTCTCTGACCACAAGGTGTCCACTTCACTGCCATCATAATTATCTTCACACTTGTGGCACAGACACTATACCCACTCTTTTATATTGCCTGTTTGTACTCTTCACTACAAACACAAGGCACAGTATCCCTGCCAATACCATTTTTATCTTGCAGTATTACATTGGGGAATAAATTGACACTATGGAGTATGATTGTGTTTATTTTTGCCACACACTACAGTTTGTTCTAAAAAAAAAAATGGATTGATCTTAATTACATTTGATGATTATGTGTAAGCCAGAAAACGTAATGCAAATTAACGTCGCCGTTAGTCACCATTGTGAATTACGTAACCAATACACAGCCGCCGATATCCATTACTGACGATGATAATGCATTTTGCATTAACTTCCACTGCCATTTTCGCTTAGGTGAAAATGACGAACAATGTAAGCAATAATAAACCTAAGCACTAGAACATCATCAGTATTGTCCATATAAGATTATCACTTAAATGAAACATTCCAATCGCTCACAAATTCATCATTCGAAATGAGGGAGATTATACAGATCATATAATTAAAACAAGTTTCTTTTACTTATCCCTTGCACCGCTCTTTTCGAGGGAAGTTCCGGTCCAGCAGCTGTTGTGGATAGACCTCCTTCCCCAGCTCCAGCCTAGCGATGGCCACAACACCTGCCTCAGCCTACGACCCATTGAGAGGGGACTACCGATGGCAGAGACCAGTTGCCACGAGCCCAGACCATCATGGGGACGGTGAAATGGTACAACGTGAAGGCGGGGTATGGATTCATCCGGAGCCAGGACTCTGGTGCTGATGTATTCGTGCTTCGCCTTGGGATCGTTGCCCCCAATTCACGCCACCACCAGTGCTTTTTAGGCGAGGGCGAGACGGTAGTATTTCGTCTCTTTCAGACACTGAAGGGTCATGAGGCCAAGGACATCACTGGACCGGGGAGCGTGGCTGTGCAGGGCTCGGCCCATGCATGGCGTCGCCCCACGGCCGGGAGGCGCTGTCCTCGGGATCCTCGATGTGTTGGGGAGACTGATACTATTGCTGCAATGTGTATCGCAACGGCAAAGGCATTCTATGGTGATGACAAAGCTGTGCTGCTTATCCTCCTCCCACAAATCTTTGAGGAGAACGGACTGATGCGCCTTGCCATCTCCCAGAGCTTCACCTGTGATACACATTGTGCACATTGTCGGGAGCATCGGGCTCGGCCGCTGCAGTCAGTCCTTCACCGCACAATACCGCGGAAATGGCTGCAACTGGATGGCCCTCTCAACAGGTGATGGCCACCACCACCCCCGCTACCACTGTTGACGACCCGGCACCGGATATGGACATCGATCTGACCGCCTCTATAACCACCGTGGAAGTCCACCCTCTGCTGTCAGCAGCCGAGGAAGGACGGGTTTCCCCTGTCCCTTCGGTCCATCAGGAGGATCCTCCTTCACCAACACCCTTTGCTGCCGCCCGGGCAGAGGACACTCCTGCCACAGAGCCCCGTACTTCTCCACCGCCACCTAAGGAGCAGCGGAGTAAACGGAAGTGCTCATGCCTGCCCATACCCCTGAACAACACCTCGATATCACCACCTGCCCCCGTTGAGCCCACCACCGACCTTGAGCCCGCGGCCACTCTAACTACCGCCATCGACACCGACAAGCCCATCGATATTAACGCCGACGATATTGCCTGTCAAATGATGCAGTTCTTACAGCAAGCTGGCCTATTTATGACGAAGGACTTGGAACTGTACAACAGCATCTCCAACCCGTAGCCAACGTCCTTCTCTGTCGAGCTAACAATAGCTCCCACAAGTATATTCTGCAGTACTCTGACGGGCTTCATCTGCCCATGTCCACACCATATTCATAGGTGGACGAATCCAAACAAACAAACATCTTTTCGAGGCAGAATTCGTACTCAGACAAAATCATCATTCAGCAACTCAGGTTGTAAGGTTTACACTGTTACCAGATCCAGGCGGTTGGAAGGGGAGTAAAACTGGCTGGCGAAGACGCATGATTTTTTTTGAGTGATCGTACAGTGGGACCAGTATATCGCTCGGCCACCACTCAAGCGAGTCCTTTCGATTATAAACACTGAAATGAAAATAGACTAAGGTGTACCTAACCATGTTAAACTATAGTGTGCAGAGCTACCTAAACAACGGTCTGTTGAAGAGCTGACTGAGATCGAGCCCACTTTTGAGATCTCTTCTTAATACTATATCTGGACGAAATATGTTATACAAGGACCACGATACACACACTAAGAGCATATAAAAGGTAAGCACATGGACACCAGAACAGATGGGAAGGGGAAAAGACATCGGAAGTAAATTCAGTCATTGAGACAGAAAAGTATACAGCATTATACGATCTGAAACAATACGAAGAGTCCCAAAGGAAACATGCAAAAGCGATAGCCAGTGGACGAAGATCCGATGACAGGTTTGCCGTGACAGCATGTGCAGACGACTCGGGAGTGTCATGACTAATAACCCAATGCTCGGACATAAGAAGGGCGCTTATGACACGTGAAAGACCCCTCTGCCCTATGAGAGGTAGAAAGTGCACTGTATCTAAATGGGCGTGGAATACTGAACGAAGTTGAGTTGGAGAGACTTAACAAACATTAAACCCCTTTGAATGATTACTATGAGGAAAGAAAACTTCACGTGAAGTCTCGTCTACCAGGAAAAATTTGAAAATCCAGACAGACACAAAGATTGGTCGGGAAGGGAAAAGAAATTAGATGCCATGTACTGAAAAGAGAAGAAAAGTAGGATGTGTACATGAATACTCCGATGAGTGAGGGTAGCCTCAAAAAGTGGATTAAAAAAATTGCCATGCTGTTGGTCAAAGATAGCAGTCACATAATGCTTAACAACAGCAATGTATATAGCAAGTGGAAGATTACAAACTGGTAAAAATTTGGAACCTACATGACAGAGACTGGAATCTATGCGGTCACTTATGATTACGTGAAATGTGTTGGTTACTGAGACAAAAGACTTATCGATAGCCAGTAAATATTCGGAGAAATGAGAAGTTTCACAGTGGTTTATGTGGTAGTAAGGAAGTCATTAACAACTCGTGATAAATGATTGAACATATCAATAATATTATTGAAATAAACAAAACTCTTAAGGTCTTATAATTCAGAGTGACTTGTTTTTAGCTGGTTTTAGCAGCGAGGGTTATTCATGCATGTGTTCATCTCTTTCAGATACATTGCTATTCATGATCGTACCAAGGAGATATTATAGGTGATTCTTTGAAGGCCGAAAACGTCAGTTTCCTGTCGAAATCTAGAGCGTGTGTAAGGATCAGTAAGGCCAAACCAATGTACTGTGAGCATGATGAACTAAACAGATTCGTTTGTCTACTCTGGCTATCTGAAGACTATCTTCGTGACCTAGATCATGTGTAAGGGAAACGGAAAGAACTATTTCTGCTCATAGAGTGAAACTCAGTTTCTTCTGGAAACTGAACGAAACTTGCTTCGCTAGTCCTTAACAACGTGAGATGAAGAAGGATCAGAGACTGAAAAAGATGACAACTCAGATCCTGTAAGTGAATTGGATAATAACCCTGGGTTAACCTTCTTCAGCCTGTCAACATGAACAGTTTCAGATGCCTGAGTATCTGGATTCCAAACTTTGTATATATTAGCATACTTTTTAGCCAATACGCGGAATGGTCCAGAAATCTCGGGAAAAAGTTTGTTGGAAAATTCAGGAGATTTAATCATAACTACATCCCCAACGTCAATAGAGGATAATTCAGCTTGTTTATGCTGTTTGTAAATCATTTCAGCCCTAAAAACCGCCAAACTCTTGCAAACATCATTATGAATGGACTGAAATACTTACATCTGAGTCTTTGCATTGTCAACTTCATAGTTGATTGGCCGTGTTTTTTGGCAGAGAATATTATATGGAAGGGCCTTAACATGACCTTATAGAATGCAATAGAGAGATTTACCTGTTGATGGGTTAGCAGAACCATTGGTAGATGCAGCTTGGGGCAACCAAACCTGCCACACATTCTGCATGCGACTGAAAAGAGGACGAAGAATGTCTAAAATTGTTCTGTTAGCAAATTCTTCCAGAGCAGTTGAGGATGGATGGATGACCGTGACAAAGGTTTGCTTAATGCTGTACTGGCGAGAAATTTCCTCGAGGATTTGATTACGGAACTCTGTGTCATTATCAGATAACAACATCTTGGGTGTAGTAAGTAGGTAGATATGTGTAACAATGGCACGGGTCACTTCATCAGCTGACTTAGAAACCAGTGGCACAAAAACAACAAACCATGAGAAATGAATCATCGGTTACGAGTAGATATTGAAAACCCTGATAGCTTCGTGGATGCTGAAGTAGATCAACAGCCACAGTATCCCAAGGTTTCTCGGGTACTAGATATTCTAGAATAGAAGCAGGCTTTCCAGTAGTGCTCTTATGTTGGGCACAAGATTCAAAGAGAGGAGTATGATTTTCTATACCCTTTCTCATTGTGAGCCAATAATATTTCTTTCTGGCATCACGTAAACATCTTTCACAGGATGCCCCACATGTGGAACATAATGCACCAGAGAGAGAACGGATTCCTTAAAGGTAGAAGGAGCCACAAGTTAGGAAGCCTGGGAGTTGGATAATGTGATACACTTATGAAGTATATCTTGGTTTAACTGAAACTGTTTGAGTGGAACAGGTAAATCGGGGAGTGATTCCATCTCCAGACTCTACAGCATATATGACTTTAAACCACAGGGGATCCTTGTGTTGTTCCTATTTAACTCTTGTACAGCAGGAACAGGAAGATTGCGACTAAGAGCATCAGCAACTACATTTGCATGGCCTGGAAGATATTTAAATGAAGGCTAAAATGTTTGGATTGTTAAATATCACCGAGCAAGTTTGCCCGTAAGATTCTTGCCCTTGAAAAGCTCAGTAGCTTCATCATGATCAGTGCTGACAGTAATATAAGGCCAAAAATGATGTCACGGAAATGCTTAAGACCCTAAACAGGGTTCCAAGATGAGTTGCAGAGTAACGCTTTTCTGCATCTTTGTGAACTTCGCTAGCATAAGGAATGGTATGTCAGCGGTCATCAGCACCTTGCTGCATGAGTACAGCACCCAAACTGAGTGAAGAAGCAACGGTACACAGCGTGAAAGGTATGGCCTAATCAGGAAAAGCTAGAATTGGTGCATTCGTGAGTGCAACCTTTATATGACTGAAACTTTTATCCTGTGTAGATCTCCAATGAAAAGGAACATCTTTCTTCAGAAGCTTTGTGAAGGATGACGAAATGGTTGCACATCCCTTGATGAAGCAGTAGTAGTAGCTACTTAAACCAAAGAAAATCTTAATGCGGTCAGCACTGGTTGATACTGGAAAGTCTCTGACTGCCTGAATCTTATCTGGGAGTGTATGGATTCCATCACCGTTTATTACATGGCATAAGAATTTGATTTTCGACTTCAGGAAATCGAATTTGGAGAGTTTGAGTTTGAGAAGTTTGGAAAAATGACTTTCAGTGTCTTTACTGACAATGGTAAGATCATCTAGGTGAGCAAGAACAGTATTGCCAAGCATACCAGCAAACAAGGTACCGCTATTAATAATGCGCTGGAATGTCAGGCGCATTGCCGGAAGGCATGAAAATGAACTCATAGTGACCATGATTATTACTGAAAGCTGTTATCTGTCTTGACCCTTCATCTAATGGAATTTGCCAGTATCCACTGTGTAAGTCAGAACTGCTGAAAACTGAATTTCCATCACCCAGAGATGGAAGTGCCATGAAAATGGGCAGACGGTTGCGGTCTGGGACTGTTTCTTCATTAACAAGGCGGAAGTCAGTAACAGGACGAAATTCACCACTTTATTTGGAAGAAGGAAAAGAGGAGAATTCCATGGGGAGGTTAAGTGCGTGATAACTCCTTGATCCAACATATTTCATACTTCCTCCTCTACGGTTTGTCTTTGTTTGGGAGGCATTACGCAGGTACATGTAGCCTACTGGATGAGTCCCTGGCTTAAGGGAAATGCGATGCTGTATTAAATCTGTCTTGCGCAGTGGCTTGCCTGGTGCGGCATGAATGCCAGAAAGCTCATTTAGATGATCCAACAATCTTTCTCTCTCGTGAGGGTGATCATTAATTTTAATATGGAGAGCTATTAACCCTTAATTGTCAAGGGGCTGTTGTGGGGTATACTGAACCGAAGCAATGGGAAAGTTACTCTGCACCTCTTGGACTTTAATATAAGCCAGGAAAGTAAGCAACAGCCATCTTTCAGTGTAACAGGGTCTCAGATGTTTTAAGAACAAGAACGTCAGTCAAACCACCAACCCTAATTGTGCATAACATGGACTCAAGTGATAAGCCTTTCACATGTACTTTTGTAAAGCCGTAATTTTAAGGTTAGTATAAGTTAGTGTAAGTATAATATAAGTAAATATAAGTGTAGTTTAAGTTAGTGTAAGTGTAATGTAAGTGTAGTCCTGGACCCCTGTTTAATTGTTACAATGGATAGGGAGTGGTCATCAAATACATATTTGGGCTTGTTCCTAGTTCATTTATGGCAAGAGTGGAATACTATTAATAGAGAAAAACCGTTTGGAGCAAGATGGAAGTGAGAGGCGTCATCTGTCCTCGAAAAAGAGGCAAAAATAGTTAACTCGAGGTTAAATTTCGCGAAAGTTTATATTCACGCTTTGAATTCGGAATTTTGTAGATAGGTTTGGTATTATCATCTTTTTGTACTATATAGTAATGAATTTGATCTTAGTTAAAGTCTAATTATTAATAATGGACATTTGTAATTGCGATTTTTTTTTTTTACTTGCATCTAGTTACGTAGGCCGGACAACTGCGGCACATGGTTACAATTAGTTAAAACTCGTGAGTTTAGGCTTCGGTAAAAACTGTCAGTCCCATATGATTGCAGCAAATTTGTAAACATCGTAAGTCAGTTTCATCTAAGTATGGCAAATGTCAATACCTTGTTTCATACTCTTTGTTAGTTGTTGTAGTCGGTAATCTGAAGAGTAATTGGTCGAAGTCAGTTCCGATGTTAGGACACCGCAAGCGAGTGTGTGTGGCCTGGGCAGTGTTGCTCATTGTGAGTCCTGACGGCGACAAATTAACAGGTCAGTCGAAAGCTTGTCCTTAAATTCCCCCCCACACACTTTGTCTCAATAATTGATCCTTTATATATATATACTTATAAGTTGGCTGATAATGTTCCCCAACTTCCTTTCATGATGGATTGTGAGTCCTGACAGCGACAAATTAACAGATTGTCGGTGTTTCATCGAGGCCTCTCGTCACGGTGCTGAAGTGACCACATGGTCCTTCTTCCCAGTGCCCATACACAAATTCCTCCCCTTTTCCATCTCTTTCCGTATTGCGAGGTCGAATATGTAACTGAATGGTCCATTTGAATAACCTTTTCTTCTGAAGTGAAATGTTTAGTTGATAGCAAGTGTTGATATATGATAATGTTTCCTCTAATGTACAGGATATTTCAAACTGAAATTTTAATAGAATCATTCTTACACAATTAATATATATATACTGTATATTTATATCAATTTATGTAAACCTTTGGGAAATCAGGGCGAATGTTTCAGACTTAGAGTAATTTTTGGTGGAAGGTAGATTCACGAGTCCGTTAGAGACCGTGGAAGTGCAAGTCACGCCCGTATTTGAATTATTCTTTTTTGTATACTGTATTAGGTTAAGAGGTGAAGTTATATGAATATATTAGTGTATGTAAATCTATTGGTCGGGCATAAATTCATCTGTGTGCAGGATTTTACATCATATTATAGTGTGATAATAGCCCCAGTATTCTATCAGCTGTGGTGAACACACGCTAAAAAAAGCTTTGTACCAAGTTATGTTAATCTACCCGCTATTAATTTTTGTGGAGAAGATTATACTATTATTTCAGTTTTTTTAGGATAATCATAGTCTGAAGAGTAATCTATGTACATTTTTGAACGAAAACTAGTTTTTTTTGACACTGTATGTTAGAGTCAGTAAATCATATTAATTCTATTTTTTTTTTTTTTTTTGTTCTAAATTCCTCTGGGAAGTTTGATTGTGAGATTGAGTGACCCGTAAGGTGTGTTACTATCTAAAAGATTCACGCACTCTAATCTATTCACGCTACCCTAATTACAGTCTCAAGGCCTCAGTGTCCTATCTCTTACCGTAACGGGACTAATCATTCTTTCCCGGCATACGCTGGGTGGTGGCAGCCTACTATTGTTTTTCTTACTTCGTGTTGGTAATTCATTCTAATTTCAGGAAATTAACGAGGCCCCTAAATTTAGCAGCACAACACTAGTGTCAATGCGGTGGGATTTCCTAAAATTTATAGGCGTCAAAAATCGGACACGACACTGGTGTCAATGCGGTGGGATTTCCTAAAATTATGTGCGTCAAAAAAAATCGGACACGACACTGTACTGTCTCACTCAAGCACACCACATCTGTACCCTTCATGCACGTCTGGCAAACAGACTCATGTAAGGGTTTGGCTTTGGAGTCGTTGGCCACCCGACAGCACAGCCGGAACCAAGGTCCATTCCAGGCCACTTGCATTCGGGATGTCACAGTCTACCAGGATTGTCACATGCGATGAAGGACTCCTGATCTAACCCTGATGACCCCGTAGACAGACTCCCCGAACTCTTCGAAGGAATAGCCATCAGAATGACACCCGAATGAAGTAAAGGTCTGGAAGAAGACAAGGCATTACGACTTACTTGATCATAAGTAATAGAATTCGTACTACGATGAACCTCAATGTCGTTTATAGTTTCTCTGCCAAGTAGGCCATCTGCAGGTAAAGGGAACTTCTTAGTAATGTGAAAATCAGCAATAATGGGTTAAGCAGACCGTGACGTACGAGGGTGTAAGAGTAACTATACCAACGATAGATTCCCAGTAACATCGGACTGCTGGGTGTCGGGTGGATGAATGGACCGGTGTCTTTGAGGCATTCGATTCACTTCCAGCCAAGGGACGGACAAAATATCCACCTTTTGTAGTGCAGCTACGAGTGAAGCAACGGTGGACTTTTTTGAAGAAGTTAATAACATGGTATCACGGAATGTTGTACTGTTTCCAATTTATGGTGGACACAGGCAACTTGCTACTAAATAGTTACATGAGAAAATGCACATGCTGTGCATTAAATGCAAATAATTCATTTCTCTGACAAACATTCCTCTCATAAGCCCCTCACCATGAGGCACAATATTTTTTATTCTTGCTAAATCAAGACATTTTGTGAATTTGAAGGGACGATTTTTAGTAACGATGTTAGATACAGTTTCCATATTCCTTTCAAAACCTAATTTTTCTTCTTTAGCTGCATATAGTCATTTGGAGGAGACAAGAATAAAATGTCATCATTTCCTTGAAACACTCATTCGCCTTTCAGCTTCGTAACTAAGATGGAGGATTTCCTATAATATCCTGGCTGCCTCCAAGCGACTTTATTTAGCGCTACGAAGGTTTTTGAATTGAAGGGGCTAACTATAGACAAAACTGATCCCTCACTTGCCAGATGTCTCTCCATTAGCTGAATAAAAATGTTTGGACACGGAAAAAATAAACATGAACTCAATGGGAAGGGATGAATCACTTCCACCCGTCGAGCTGTGTGTGTGTGTGTGTGTATGTGTGTGCTGAATAAGAGAACACTCAGTAGCGGTTCACACCAACAGGTCGAGAACGTCCACCAGACACTGTGTAGCTCACACATTCCTTTCATCCGATAAAGATTTTATTTATTTGTGGAAGTATATCAGACTGTGAAGAGTTTAATGGAAAGTGTGTCTAACTCTGTGTCCCCAAATGAATTCCGCAGAAAAAAAAATAATTATAACAGTAAATAACAATAATAATAATAATAATAATAATAATAATAATAATAAAAATGAATGAGATCAACCGATGAGAACATGGCTCTTAGAAACAGTTCCTCACTAATTCTGCAAACCGTCCCAGGGCCTAAACTAAAATTAACAAAACCGTTTACGGAAAACATGAACACACAAGATATATAGTATATATATATA
>JAGKTI010003131.1:0-26857 GCA_018397915.1 Birgus latro | reverse complement strand
ATTTCGTTTTATGTACTGTGTTTGTGTTTAGATATAGAGGGAAAAATGGAGCTAAACTAAATGTATGGCCCTTCTGTCAGTCTGAGTTACATAGTCCGGCCCTACTCCTAAAGTACTTGAATAGACCTGGCTTAGGGTGTACTACAAACGTTATATTCGTTTCTCCGCACTTTAACCCTGAAACCACTGAGCGATAGGTTGTGCATTTCACGTTCTTTCTGACAGCTAAGCCCAGCTTTAGTATACTGTGGTTTCCACTTACATAATGGGAGATAATCACGGTAACAACACACATTTATTGCTTTTTGGTTTTGTTTACGTAAATACTGTTCTTCCCGGTGTGCAGTGAAAGAAATATAACCACTTTCTGAAGGACAGGTAGCCTACTGGGAATCGGGTCATCACTTCTTAGGACGATTATGTCTTAACCAGTGCACCAGCAGTTGCCCCTCAGAAGTACTAAAAAGCCTTCATGGCTGACAAGAATACGATGATACAAAACTGGCAACTGTATAAAACATTCCCGGGCTCCTTTATTCACTCTCAGCTGAGTAAAATCGTCTAGTTTTAGGTGGAATACAATGTAATGCTGATGTTATCTTCAACATAAAGTTAATAATACCAGTATAAATACTCCCATTCTCCTATGATTCACTCTTTGCTGAATAAAATCGTCTGTCATTAGCTAGAATAGAGTCCCTGACTTGTCTTGACCCAATAGTCATTAAAACTTACCACATCCCCATGGGAAATTTCTTGTTTTTGTTAATATTATTATTATCATTATTACTATTACTATTTATTTTAAAATTCCAATATTTCAGAGGCAATTTGGCTTAGAGCCTTCAAGCTCAACCAACGTAGTCGGACGGCTGTCCGCTTCTTTTGGCCAAATATGATGGCAATCCGTCAACCGAATCTCCGGATATTATCTGGAACATAGAATAGTGAGTCGGCCGCGCAGTCTCAAGAATTGCTTAAGCTAGGACGGTTAAATTTTACTGCAAAATAGCCTTAAGGCGGATGCAGGCCGGAGGGGGTATAGTTCAATTCGGCTATTCTCCGAGATACCCCGGGACTTTTCCAGATATTCCAGATATCACCTAATTTCCCACGAAGAATTAAAGCTAGAGCCACCAAAACTTGGTGCATTTATAAACTGTGATAACTTATGTGATATGCCTAGGATCAGGGACCTTGATCTCTCCTGGGGTAAAAATTTGGGACTCTTTCAGGATACTCTCGATGTCACCTAATTTTCCATGAAGGATTAAAGCTAGAGCCACCAATCTTGGTAGACTTACAAAATGATGACCTAAAGTGACATGCACAAAATCAGTGACCTTGATCTTGCCTGGGATAAAAAATTGGAACTTTTCCAGATAATCCGGATGTCACCTAATTTTCCATGAAGGATTAAAGCTAGAGCCACACAACTTGGTGGACGTATAAACTGTGATGACCTAAGGTGGCGTGTACACGTTCAGCGACCTTGACTTTAAGGTCCCTTTATAGGTCAGCTTCTAGTGGGGAATGGCTGTGGGAAGTTTTTTATTTTTGTTTTTTTTAATTAAAATTGTCCACGGACACTTTAACAGTGTTCCTGTTATTATTATTTTATTATTATTATTATTGTTGTTGTTGTTGTTGTTATTGTATATAAAATTATTATTATTACTATTATTATTATTACTAGTATTAACAGTGTAATTACTGACACTGAAGCTACTCTCGCTGAATAAAATTCTGTAGTCTTAGCTGGAATAGAATACTAATGTTGTCGCAACCATAAGAAGGTTAATGGTCCCATGTTTACTCCTCCAGGCTGGTATGATTCCCTCCACGTTCAACTGTCCGAAACAAAACACCAGATTTGTATGATCAATAAACAAGGTTGTTGCTACTGTGCTGTTTTTTTTTCTTTCTTCTTCTTTTATCGAGGCGAAGACGCACTTGATAGGTTGGCGATGACTGGCTGAATAAACACGTCCGAATAACATCGTTCTGTTTCCATTAATTATTGGTAAAGTGAATAGAAACTTACTCAAATACAACGATGTTACTCGGACATGTTGCATTCAGCCAATCATCACCAACCTGTCAAGTGCATATTCACCTCGATAAGAACAATAATAATAATAGTAATAATAGTAATAATAATAATAATAATAATACATGATTATAGTACAAACGATTTCAAGCTCATATCCTCACTTCTACCTGAATATTCATCGTGTTAGGTGGAGTAGAATTCTGGAGTTGTTCTTACCATGAAAAGGGCTACATTTTGCCAAGAAATTGTCATCATGATAGAGTTGTGAGAGAAAAGTTGCCACAGAAACGTTGCCAGGGAAAAGGCACCAAAATATACTATCTTGTGACAATGATTTTACTTCTTCAGTCAGATGAAATAGTTTATTGGTTTATTTTTGCGACCACAAGATGATTTAATCAAGCATGGGAGAGAGTTATTGAACTGGGGAGGCCAGAGATAGCCTTCACTAATTATCTCATGGTCGAAACAACTCTAGTATTCCGTTCCAGTTACTGACAGATTATTTTATTCAATTGAGAGTATGGAAAGTGAGAAATTAACTAGGAGAGTGTATGTGAGTGAGGTTGAAGAGGGGATAGAGAGGGGGGGAATCGAGGATGAGATGGCGGGATGGAGTAGAGAGGTACATGAGAGAGGGGGGTGTAATTTGGGGGGAGGGTAGCGATATGGCAGGGGACAGAGCGACATGGAGACGCTTTATTTTTGGCAGCCCCTTACGAGGTGTCTGGCTAAGTATAGACAAATATAGAGTATAGACGCCTGAGAGTGGTAATCCACACTACACCACTTTGTGACTCTTCGTAAGCTGGGATTAAAAAAAAAAAACGCACTATCTTTACTCATTTGCAACTGCTGCCTTTTTACTGGCGTCTTTTCGACTTTGCATGTTAGTGCTCTCCGTCCATCATGTATGCAGCAGGTTAGGCATGGAATTCCTCAATCTTGATCATCATTTACTTACGGCCTCCAGTCTAAATGATAATTTGTTCCGGCATGTCGAAATGAGTGTCTTGATTTGTTGGCTTTATTTAGCTCAGTTTCTCCTGGGAATGGCAAGTTTTCTGTCAGCTTAAAATCTGGAGCTTAAGATAACTAGAAAATAGGTTACGATTCTGTGGACTAAGCTTGCAACTTTCTTTAAAACTACAGCAAAGGGACTTAACATAGCGGCTAAACTTACTTGGAATGCAGGCGTTGGGAAATCTGTTGACGTCACCGTAAGGCTGTAGCTCGGCACCCTAAGAAAAACAATAAAAAATAAAAAAATCTCTTCTTGTATTCCTTTACATTACATATATAAAAAAAACATAAATGATAGTTCCTGTATTTCCTAACACATTGTATATCTAAAACTGTCATCCTTTCCTTTTTATGCACATAAGGACGGGATGGGGAAAACGGAAAATCTAATCCTTTTTAACAGTTTCGGAAAAGAAGATGGCCCCAGGCTGAGAATAAGTAGTTTTGTTGCAGCCCATTTTAACACCTAACCCTTCTCTTGAAGCTTAACTATGTAATTTTTCTATCGTCACAGATTGTACCAACGTCACACCTTTAACTAATTATTAGCACACAATATACTGAAATAAATTTGTGGAGAGATGTTTCACAGCTCTTAACCTGTCGATATGGGGCTAGTGCAGTCTAGCGACACTGCTTATAAACTGCTCTAAGCTTAATTTATGTTCAAGAATGCTTGTGAAAAATGTTTGTCTTCGCTCATAGCGCAATAGTCAGCATTTCTTAATTGGGGGGCATGTGGAGAGGATGGAGAGTGAAAGACTGACGAGAAGAGTGTATGTGAGTGAGGTGGCGGGGGCGAGAGGGAGGGGGAGGCCGAGGATGAGATGAAGGGATGTAGTGGAGAGGTACAGTACATGAGAGAGGGGGGTGTGAGTTGGGAGTGGGGTAGTGAAATGGCAGGGGACAGAGCGACATGGAGGCGATTCGTTTGTGGCCACCCCGTGCGGGATTGAGGCGTCTGGCAATAGATAGATTGATAGATTTCTTGTCACAGCTCGCTATTCAGTACCGGTATGGAGAAATGGCATACAGTATTTAGGCCATGTTAAAGTGAAAGGACAAGCCAAACACTTCCCTTTAATTTTAATAATTTCCAAACTAAAATTTTGATTACATTTGGTTATGTGTCTTCACTCATTAACATATATCTAAAAAAGGAAAGTGAGTTGTGATTGACAGTTGTTATGGAGTTTTTTTTTTTTTTTTTTGGCCGAAGAAACTAGCTAGGATGTTTTCTGAATGCAGCCCGGATCATTTAAGCCGCAGGTGTTAGGGACCACCGGCCACATACAAGCAACCTAAGGCCTCCACCACCAAGCCAAGGACACACACACACACACACACACACACACACACACACACACACACACATATATATATGTGTGTGTGTGTGTGTGTGTGTGCAGATGGTTACACTTGTTACGTAGTCAGAATACAAGGCGTATTAACGGTATACGAATGTGTGGTCCACTTCGCTAGGTATGCTGTAGAAGACGGAGGCTAATATTTCATATCTATTGACTGCACGAAGGCCATTAAGACTGACAATCATTTTTTGTTTAGTCCCAGTCTTTCCATAGAACACCATTAGCATTAATCCATGTTATTTCCAGGTCCTCAGTTTCTCAAGGGGTAAATATTTGAGTCGATGAGTCTGGCTGGGCCTAAAATCTAACTCAGGTTTATGTAGCTGGGAAGTGAACATAGTATCCACAACAGCACCGGAAGCTGGTTTGTTCAGTGAGGTGGACCCAAGGTTTCATGGCCTTAGATGATGTGTGAAGGACTGGGCTGACCGCTTGACTGGGCCAGTTGTGGATATTTCTCACACTCTCGTACATTCATTACAGTTGGACCTTATTTCATCTTATCATTAGGTTACAAAAATGTCACGACGACGACGACGACGACGATGATGATGATGTAAATTTTATTTTTTTCAGCCCATTCTTTATAACTAGATCTGCATTTAGTTGATTGCATCCTTTCACTACGATGACGCTCTTTTTATGTTTTCTTTTAAGCCATAACGGGACCAACAGTGTTGTACAGTACTTACTTCATCAGATGGATGACATATACGTATTATTTATTTGTAGCCATCTGTAAATATGATTTCTCTTTACAGGAGTAAACCTAACTGTAAATTTTTTTTTATTCCTGGAAAAAGAAGAATTATTTACATGGGAAAAATTATGTAATTACTGTTTGCCAGGAAAGTAAAGTAAGGGGTTATTGTGAAACCTTGTCAAGTCTCACGTCTCTCTTGAGGAATCTGATGGGGGAAAAAAAAAAATCAGGAATCGATTGTAAATACGTTCACGAGTAAGTTAAGACGCTACAATCTGATGCGGCGCGTTGGGGTTTAAATCTGAGGATTGGGCTTATTGCTCATATATTGCAACTCAAGGAGAAACGACTAACCACTCACCTCAAATGCCTGGACTAAACAGACTAGCCCCAGTCCCTAGACTTTTGATGAGGCAATATATGAAAAACGCTGTGGTAGTAATAGTTATATTTATAATTTTTTCGGGTGTGTGGAAAGGGGAATGTAGGAAGGAATGAAGGGAACCAGGGATGGCGGTGGCGGTGGGGCAGTGCAGGAGGCATACGCCTTGTGATGGTGGCCGTTGTGGGTGGATATTGCGACCGTGATAACGAATTAAGTTGGTCTTCTCCTAAGAACAACAGAAAGTATGCACATGCAGATCTGTACAGCTGGAGACAAAAGTGGTCCTAATAATTCACCTCCTTTACACCTCACTTTCCTCTGATGACTGCAATTTCTAACTGGGGGAAGCTTTGTATGTTTTCTCAGCCCTTTGATGGCCTTCTTTGATTAAGGTGTAAGAGAGGAAAGTGACGGATATGCCTTAAGTGTGAAATAGAGCCATTGGATCTGAACGGTATATTATCTTCCCTGACTTTAATATGTGAAGCAGATGCAGTGAAATGGCAGGAAAGCGTTTGTCCTCGACCTTGCTGAGTGTAAATTAGGCGCAGCGGAATAGGAGGCCAGGGTTTTGATCCTGTATCAGTTAATTCTTCAGCCAGAGGACCTGTTTCTCACCATGCTTTAGCTAACGTCAGGAATTTCATTTAGTTCAGTGCCATAAATAATCCCTTCCTATAAGAACCCTCAACTTCAAAAATTCTTTCTAGTACAGAGTAAATCTGTTTGGACACAGAGAAACAGACAGAAAGACGGAAAAGATGGATATATGAAATAGATAGATAGATAAAGAAACAGATAGATACACAGATGTATAGATAGACAGGCAGACGGTAGGTACATACATATATACATGCAAAAAATGTAGACAGACATACGGACAGTGGGTAGTTTGCAGAGAGAGAGAGAGATGGAAACCGAGAGTGAGACTAACCTACACTCCAGGTGACAGCTACACTGGTTCGTTTGCACTTCCAACACCTGTTTGAGAGTATTGTAGTGGCAACTGTGATGCAGCCGTCTGCAGATGTCCAGCTTACGCACCTGTAGCATATATAACAAAGGTTAGGTTATGAGATTAGGCTAGTTTAAGTTAGATTGTGTTAGGTTTGATGGGTTGGGTTAGGTTATGTAAGGTTAGATAAGGTTAAGTTCGGTTAAGTTAGGATAGGTTAGGCTTGTTTAGGCTTGGTCTGAGTTAGGTAAGATGAAGTTGTTAGATGCTTTTAGATTACGATTATTTAGGTTTGGTTAAGTTGAATTAGGTTGGGTTAGGTTCGGCTGAGTTGAGTTCGGTGATGTTACATTGGGTTCGGTTAGTCAGTTATGTTTAGTGTTACACTCAAGAGCCATGGTTCTTACTCACCCTGGACTCTTATACCCCGTAATACACAAAAAGCCATAGTGTCTGTTCACCTGGTAATCCACCATGGTCCATAGTGTCTGCTCACCCCGTTTGGAGTGGTAGAGTAAGGTCGTGGAAACATACCAGTGGCCTTCGTTCTCTTCCCAGAACTGTTCGCAGTTTTTTATAGCTAACGGTAATTTGACATCACCGGCACTGTCACTGCAGGGCATCATTTGATGTCGGTGGCCACTGAGGGGCTAATAATGTATAAAGCTTAGAAATTACATCAGGCAATTCAGGCATTTTATAATAAGAGTTCCTTGTGATGAAACTGAGCATTTTGTTTGCCTTGTTACTGGCTATTATACATTGTCTGGAATGTCTGAGGTCTTACTGATATTAACTTCTGAATCCTTCTCCGTTATTTCCACTAGTGGCTTATTAAAAATGAAGTATTCATATTCAATATTTTTGTCGCCAAAATGCATTACCTTACCTTTATCAACATTAAATTTCATCTGCCATTTTTCTCTCCAATTTATTAACTAATCCAGGTCATTTTATATATATTCACAGCCACTTTCCTAATTACTTAGCCCCAATTCTCGTGTCATCTGCAAATTTAGCTAGTTTAGAAATGAGTCCCTGCTTTAGGTCACTAATATTAACAATGAAAAGAACTGGTCTCAGAACGGACTCTTGAGAAACATCGCTTGTTACTACTAGCCGGTCTGATGATTTGCCATGAATCACTACATGCTGCCTGAAGTTCATTAAGCAATCGCCAATACATGAACATAATTTGTTCGAGAGGCCGTGGGCTTTTAATATTTCATGTAATCTTAGATGGGGAACCTTATCAGATGCTTTCTAGTAATTTAGGTAGATGACATCCAAAGATTATTGTATATGTTTGCAAAAAATCAAGCATATTTCGACGGCATGATCTATCATTAGGAAACATTTGCTGATTATCTGTCATAACATTATGCAGTTGAAGCAACACGGTCATATAATCTCTAAATTTTATCGATCTTTTAAAACAGGTAATATATTAGCACACTTCAAATGATTAGGTACTCGACATTCAGTTAATAATTTACTGAGTATATTAGGAAAGGTTAACTGTAACATTTTCACACAGTATTCAGGGAAATATCAGGTCTGGTCCAGCTGATTTGGGGGGTTAGGTTTCTGAAGGTAATCTATCACTTCGTGTCCTCTCACTTCGTTGATTGATAACTTAGCATATTTTTGTCCTAAGAAAACCAATTGTGGGAAGGGAATGTTTGTTATTTATTTTATTTTTTTAACATTATAAAAAGAGTTGTTCAATATTGTTTCTATCGTTTGGATATCTGGACGAGATCGCCTTCCGAGCTTAACAGAGGACCTATGCTATCATTTACATTTTTCTTATTTATCACGTAATGAAAAAATAAAACAACAGGGTTTGTCTTTGCCTCACGAGAAATTTTTGCTCCATTATGTTGTTTATCTTTCCGAGTAAATTTTGTACATTGCCACAATAATTTAAATTATTCGGTACATCATCGTGCTTTTCGGTACGTTTGTGTTATTTATATACTCTTTTTTTTTTTCGACCAATGATTTCTTCAATATTCATCGACATCCAGACCGATTATATGGGTATTTTTTTTTTTGTGTGTGTCCGACTCTGGGCATAGGCTTCACAGCCTGCTATCAAGGCCCAGTCGTCCTCCTACAATCTACATGTCACCACTTCGGCGCTTAACACCCACCGTCCATATTGAATACATGCTAGGGCTGTCTCATACAGGACTGGTGTATTGGTATTAGCGGGGTCATTTTTACGACATGTCGGCGGGTCTTCTGGTAGATCAGTAAAGCCTGATTTAATGAAATTCAAATCCTTAAACTGTTCCCTGCACCAGCGAGGATTCGAACCTGGGTCCCACGGGAACGCAAGCCAACTCTCTACCGATCGAGCTACCGCCTCCCTAATTTAGTCAGGTATTCTTGGTATCTTTTTCGCTGCATAAATGTAAAACGATTAGCGAATATTTTCCTTATTTCTACGCTGTTGTCCACCTGCAGTAACTTTGTCACGAATTTTCTACATCGTGAAATTGTGTATCGTAAATCGTGACATCGATTGATTTTGCAGGAGCGATGAATGGTTCTGAAATGCATGAGATTTCGATCAATCTCTTAACAGTCCACTCGTGTACTTGTATTTGCATCAAATTTTCAAAACTTTCGTCATTCTTTTGCAAGTGACTGTCTTTATGTACAGACAGTGCATTCCTCTGAGCGATAATTTCTGAATTGTCGTTTCTTTGCACTTGCCTCCCTAGCCGTTAGGTGGCCACGCCCTTTTCACACGATGTCTCTGTTTAGATCAAGCATCGATCGGAGTCAGTCGTCCCTTAGCAGTCACGAAGAGGGGGTTTGCTATACCCAACCCAGATAGATTTCCTGGCGTTTTCCCGAATCTTCCACCAGCTTGGTGATCGACTAGATCAGCGACGGTCTCATCTCTACTGATTAGTATTTCTTTTGTTTTTCCTAGACTAAGGTTATTTAGCTCAGTGTTTTATTTAGTTGTCTGAGTGCTTGAGTGAGTGCATTTCCCTTTCTTTGATTTTGAATTGATTCATGTAATGTAATTTTATTTTCTTGTAATTAATAAATTTACCGTTCGTTTTCTTGAGCTTTGTTAAATGTAACAGTCGTGTTTGATTTCCCCACATATTTAGTACACTTTTGCTGCTCCACGTTAGCACAACTACTAATATTAATCACGACTGGTACTTAGTCCAGCTCTTGGTATTAATCCTTAAATTCGTTGTGCCAGCTAGGAGTTTGGCTCAGCCAAGATCCTGTTTATTATCATTATTATTATTTTTTGAATGTTAAGAGGTGAACTAATTTCTCAGAGGCCAACAGTACAGTAATACAGCTTTCTTGAGCGTTTAGTCTCTGCTGTGTACTGTTGAGAAAGTCTATAAATTCTCGACTCAGAGAATTGGCGAAGTAAGCCAGCATAAAAGTGAAATTGCCACTTTGATTTCACGAGTCGATTCTCTAGTGATAATCGACTCGATAGTTATTCCTAGTGCCCATAGACACATTATCCTTTTCCCCCTGACAAACTTAATCCAGTTGGTGTTGTCAGTTTCGTTTCTCATATTATTGACATTAGCCATTTTACCTTCGTCAAGGAGGTTATGTTTTCACCCCTGTCCGTTTATTTGTTTGTTGGTTGGTTGGTTTGTGAGCAAGATTAAAAAAAAACTACTAGACGGATTTCTACGAAACTTGGTGGAAGAATGGGCCTTGGTCCAGAATACATTCCATTAAATTTTGGTATGGATCTGTATAAAGGTGCGGATCCAAGATTTTTTTTTTTCACTTTAACATTGCGAGATAGGGCGTTGGAGGGTGTATGCGCTCTACTAAGTGCCATTCTAGTTTAACATTAGGAACTAAGAGGCTATTTGTGCTGTTAATTTTGAGTCTGATGAAATTATGATCGCTGTTGCTAAAATTTTCACCAGCACCACAAAATTTTATTAGATTGCTGTCTCTAGCATTAAATTTCATTTGTCATTTTTCACTCTAATTTTTTAACCAATCTAGGTCATTTTATATATATTCACAGCCACTTTACTAATTACTTAGCCTCCAATTCTCGTGTCATCTGCAAATTTAGCTAATTTAGAAATGAGTCCCTTTCTTAGATCACTGATATTAACAGTGAAAATATCTGGTCTCAGAACGGACCCTTGAGAAACATCGCTTGTTACTACTAGCCACTCTGATGATTTGCCATGCATCTATGTATTCACTTCCTGACATAAAAAATGCATCGTCTGTTAGGTTTAACAACTTGTTCCCTTCTTTGTTTGAAAAAACAAAACAAAAACAAAAACTTACCAGTCAATATTTTGATTAATGAAGCCCTCTAAAATAATGCTGTTTATTGTGACTGATATTAATTCATCGTACAGTAACTTGTTTTCCTCGTCTAGCTTGGGCGGTCTGTTTATTTCACACAAAAAGAATGGGTTTATTACTCTCTGTGAAAATTTCTACGGAAAAAGAATCATGTCTCAACATTCAATTTGCTGATCTGTATTGTATTTGTGGTTTTCAGAATATATTTGAACTCACCCGCCGGTTTTGTGCAGTCGCGATTTTTAAAATATTTAATAGTTTTCTATTGATACTTCTCCAAATATGGTGCTTATCACGAGGGTTTAACCATGATTCTGGAATTATAATTACCTCAGGATTTTCGATGGTTTGATACTTAATTATTTTATATTGTTTTGTAATATTCTTCGTACATTCATATACATAATATCCAATGTACGACTGGATCTAGTAGGGAGACACACTAAAATTACCTCTGTTTAATCCTTAAAATCCTCAGTCAGTATAGCAACACATCTTCGAGCCACTGACCTCCTCCCTTCCCACACCAGAGTTGAGGTTAGATCTTTCTGACGCCTTGTGATCTGATCTCAACTCATCTGCCCTACCATCATTGGCCTCAGTAACTGGATTATTAACAGCCCCTTTTTCTACCCCTCTATCACTAGTTACACCATGCATAACACTGTCATCTAGACCCCTACTTAAAATAGCTTTTCCTACCCTACTAAGGTGAAGACTACCTCTACCATATAAAGTCTGTCACGACGAAAAATATCCCAAAATTTAGCAATCATCACACCTTCCTTTCTACACAGACCTTCTCGCTTACTATTGAGTCCAATCATTCTGCTTAGAATTACAGAACCGTCAACTCTTGGTAACAAACCACAGACAACTAACTTCCTGCAATGTTTCCTGAACATTCTTAAGGTCCTTATATTACCTAAGTATCTCCTTTGACCTTCCTGAAGCTACATTAAAAGTCCCTACCATAATAACCAAGACAGTCCCCTAAGGTGCTGCTAAGTCACTAACTCTCTCCGTCACATCCTGTAACCTACACCCACGAAAGCAAAACCGCTTCCTCCTAGAACCCTTAATACAAAAACTCCTTTTCCTGAAGCCTGATTAATGAATCCTCAACAAGTATGAGGCTGGGCTCATCCTGCACTTCATCTTCTATACTGTGAAACCTATTGCTATTAGTTGCGCTCCTGTCATTGTTACGTACCCTAGCCTTGCATTGTCCCTTGAGTGGCTGGAAGCCATCAGTATCACCTAGCCTGGTCTCAGCCTTAATTAGGATAGTTTCTAAGTTACCTACCTTATCTAACATTTTTATTTCTACTTCATCTACATGTACTATCTTATCACTCACCGTTCCAGCCTCATTCTCCCAACCTTTCCACCTGTCACTGAAGTCACCAGTTGCCTCACTGCTTTGCCCAGTTTCTAAAGTAAGCCTACTCACTAACTCGCAACACAAACAACACGCGTCCTCACCTTCCTGTTTTGTCATAAAGACTTATAAACGCCTTAGAACACGCGCAGTACGAGAATCGTTTTGCAAATGCCATCTTAAATGGGAGATTGGGAATAGCTCTGAAAGCACTTCTTCTCATGAGCAGGTCAGAGGCCAGATTGGTTAAGATTATAAAATTGTGATTGGAGAAGTCAAACAGAGAAAACATAGTAAGCAGATGGATTAGTTGTAAGGAATATTTCAGGTATGTCAGAACTCTCCACGGCAGTCAGGGTTATAGGTAGGTGGTTGTAGAAGTTGCTCTACGTCATCAAAGATAAAAGAAAATTATTCAGTAAGTGGATCAGTGAGTTGACAGAAGAGCCAAAGGCCGTGGTGAACATTGGTATCACCTAGAATGAAGGTTTCAGAGTAAAGAGAAATGGAAAGAATGTGTTCTATCTTAGAAGTAAGATACTCAAAGAATTGTTCTTAATCGATGGAATTAGGGGATAAATACACAGCACAGGTATAGCTAGTGAGAGAATGACAGCATGGCTGAAGCCAGAGTGTAGAGACTTTGGATTATTCAATCTTCAGAAACACGAGAGGATGGGATGTTGTGCACAATTATACAAGAACTACCACTGGCCTAGAAAAATAATTAAATAAATAAATAAAAGGTGTAGATAAAGTGGGAGGATAGAGAAAAGGGTTTGCTAGCACTGCCGCACACCTGTCTCAGTGAGGATGTGAAGATGGGGTTGAGAGAAAGAGGTAGTTTTTCACAGAGGAAATTAAAGGAATGGCCACGAATGCTGTAGCAAAGTATATAGAGAGAATCGCACAATGGCCCAGTAATCTCGCTTGAACGTCATCAGGAAAATGGCGGACAGTCGGGGCATTTGTGGTCCTCTCCGCCCCGCCCCCATGGAGGCCTGAATCATGCTGTTATAACGTCATTTTATGTCAGTTTTGGAAAAAAGAAAAGAAAAGAAGAAGTGTGGTGTGTAGTGTAGTGAAGGCATTTAGAGGAAACTATCGAAAAGTATGCTGCCTTACTCCTTGTGTTACCAAATAACTGAAAAGATTCAACAAAAATGAGAGTTTCAGATGTTCCTATTGCCAGTTTTTCATCCACGTTTTTCATCCACCTCGGAAGTACTGTCATTCCCGGTGACGACTCATGGAGCTGCCTGGAACCACTGTCTGAGTCACTCCTTCAATTCTGTAACACTCGCGGGCTTTCCTCTAACTTTCGCTCTGTTAAGCACCACTTCTTCTCCTCTAAACCTCACCTTCTCTTTCTCTCTGACTCTCAGCTGTCTGAGGCAACTGACAGCAAACTCTTTTCTGTATCCTCCTACTTTCTCTGTTCTCATTTCAAAGGCAAAGGTGGCTGTTATGTATATGTACGGAACGATCTATCTTGCTCTCGTGTTCCTGAACTTGATTCTTCTGAATTCTCTACTCTCTGGTTTCGGCTCTCTTGTCATTCTCTGATTAAATATATCTGTGCTGTTTACTTATCTCCTAATTCTACTGAATATAAAAAATTCGTTCACTATCTTACTTCTACGATGGAACACATTCTATCCATTTCTCCTTTCTCTGAAATCTCCATTCTAGGAGATTTCAATGTTCACCACCACCTTTGGCTCTCCTCTCTTTTCAATGATCCACCTGGTGAACAAGCCTACATCTTTTCTATCCTTAATGACCTAGAGCAGCTTGTACAGCACCCTACCCATGTCCCTGACCGCCTTGGAGAGAGTTCCAACATACTGACCTTTTCTTAACAACTAATCCTTCTGCTTACACTGTTAATCTTTTCTCTCCATTGGGCTCCTCCAATCATAACCTTATTACCTTAACCTGCCCTATCGCTCCGGTACAGCCTGTGGACCCTCCAAAGAAACGCCGCATGTGGCACTTTGGAGCTGCAGATTGGGAGGCCCTCAGGCATTACTTCTTTGATTTTCCTTGGAATGATTATTGCTTCCATGGCCGGGAGCCGTCTGAGTGTGCCTTGCGCATTACTGAGGTTATTCTCTCGGGCATGGAAGCATACATTCCTTTCCCATATCCTCTGACTAATGCAAGAAAGCCTTGATTTAATCATGCTTGTTCTAATGCTGTCCGCAACAAGGAGAGGGCCTTTAAAAGGTACCGGAGCCAACCCACCCCTGAATCACATCTTTTATATATGTTCCCAACTCTCCAACTCGAATTCTTCTCGCTCCTTTTGGCACCTAGCCAAAAACCTTTCTAACAACTTTACCTCATCATCCTTCCCTCCTCCTTGCTACTCTGATGGCTCTGTAGCTATTTCTTCTACTGATACAGCAGGTCTCTTCGCTCAGACTTTCTCCTCCAATTCTACCTTAGACGACTCTGGTGCTGTTCCTCCATCACTTCCCCCTACAGACTTCCTCATGACTGGCATTAAAATTTCTTCAGCTGATGTATTTTCTGCCATCACTGGCCTCAATATTAACAAGGCATATGGGCCCTATAACTATCGTCCAATTGCTTTAACATCCTGTGTCTCAATAGTTTTCGAGTCAATTCTTAACAGAAAAATTTTAAAGCATCTTTCCTGTCACAACCTTCTTTCTGGTCGTCAGTATGGGTTCCATCAGGGACGCTCCATTAGCGATCTTCTCACCTACCTTTCAGACTCTGGTCATCCTCCTTTCGGGACTTTGGCAAAGGCTTTGCCATTGCACTTGACCTCTCAAAGGCTTTCGTTCGAGTCTGGCATAAATCTTTGATTTCCAAACTGCCCTCCTACGGTTTCTATCCTTCTATCTGTGCCTTCAGCTCTAGCTTCCTTTTTGGTCATTATATAGCTGCTGTTGTAGACGGCCATCGTTCTTCTCATAGACCTATCAACAGTGGTGTTCCTCAGGGCTCTGTCCTATCACCAACTCTCTTCCTTTTATTCATCAATGACCTTCTTAGCTGTACATCTAACCCTATCCACTCATATGCTGATGATTCCACCCTTCACCTTTCCATTCGATTTCCGCAACGTCCATCTCAGCAGTTACTTCAGCAAACAAGGAATGAGGCTATGGCACACCTAATGTCTGACTTGGCTCGTATCTCTGATTGGGGTAAAAATAATCTTGTTATTTGTAATGCAACAAAAACTCAGTTCTTACACTTACCAACCCGACAAAATCTTCCTCAGGATTACCCACTAATGTTTAATAATGTCCAGCTCAGTCCTGCATCATCCTTGAACTTGCTTGGGGTTTCATTCTCTCAGGATTTGTCTTGGAAAGAACATATTACATCTCTTGTGAAATCTGCTTCCAAGAGATTAGGTGTGCTCAGCCGACTCCGAGCTTTCTTTACCCCTGCAAAGTTGTTGACCTTGTACACGGGTTTTATTCGCCCATGTATGGAGTACAACTCTCGTGTGGGAAGGCTCCCCATATGCAGCTCTTCTCAATAGGGTGGAGTCAAAGGCTTTTCGTCTCATTAACTCTCCTCCTCTTACTGATTCCCTTCAACCTATGTCTCTTCACCGCACTGTTGCTTCTTTATCTCTCTTCTGTCGCTACCTGAATGGTCACTGTTCCTCTGAACTGTCTGCTTGCATCCCTCCAACTCTACGACGGACACGTTGTACCCGTCTAGCAACAATTCTCATCCCTTTTCTGTGCAACTCTCTAATGCAAGAGTTAACCGTTACTCCCAGTCCTTCATTTATGCAACTGGTCAACTCTGGAACTGTCTCCCTCTCTCTGTATTCCCTACTTCCTATGATCTCCAGTCTTTCAAACGCAGTGTGTCCCGGCATCTCGAAATGAATGGATCTTGAATTTGGCTCTCTTTTGTATTGTTTTAACTTTTTCTTGGAAAGAACAGTATGCGGGCCCTGGCCTTTGGTTCCTTGTTCCTTGCATTAAAAAAAAAAAAAAATCTCGACTAGTGCTACAGTCTACTCCCTATTAATTAGTTACCTGATCGTATGAAGTTATGTCAATAGACGAAGAGACAAAGAAGGAAGCTAAGGAAGATTGTCTTGTTGATGTGGATGTGCAGTATTCTGAGATGGTTTGACATATTAAAACTGTAGAGAGTATTGGAAAATGCGAAATTGACTAGGAGAGTACATGTGAGTAAAATTGAGGGAGGAGGAGGAGTGGGAGGCCGAGGAAGAGATGGTGGGATGGAGTAGGGAGGAATATGAGAGAAGGGGATGTGAGTTGGTGAGAGGACATTCTGAGGACAGAGGACAGTGACATGGAGGCGATTCATTGTGGCCACCCCTTACGGTATTAAGGCGTCTGTCTATAGATAGGTAGATAAATAAAGAGGTGGTTATGCTACGACGTGCCATGAACGATTATACTACCGGCAACATTACAAGTTGGAGTCACTGACCATTGATAGGTGAACACTGCCACAAATTTTTATAGTGATTATTCCTGAGAATGAGATTAGTCTATTTGGCTTCAGTGATTATAAAGTTAACTGTCTATTTATCTGTCTGTCTATTGCCAGATGCCTCAATCCCGTAAGGGGTGGCCACAAATAAATCGCCTCCACGTCGCCCTGTCCAATGCCACTTCACTGCCCCGCTCCCAGCTCACACCCCCCCTCTCTCATATACCTCACCACTCCATCCCTCCTTCTCAACCTCGTTCTCCCCCTCCTTCTCCTATTCCCTCCACTTACTCGCATACACTCTCCTCGTTAGTTCCTTGCCCTCCATCCTCTCCACATGGCCAAACCACCTCAGTGTATTTCTCCTAACGCTTTCTGTCACATCCACATCCACGCCACAGCGCTCCTTCACTTCCTCATTTGTCAGTCTGTCTCTCCATATACGTCCACATGTTCATCTCAGATAACTCATTTCCATTGCCCTCACTCTTGACTTGTGTCCCTCCAACAAGATCCAAGCTTCACTTCCATAAGTTAGAGTTGGTATCACAGTAGTCATGCAGCGTCTGTTTTACTTCCGTGCTCACATCCCTGTTCCTTATCACTGCTTTCAAAGAACCATCAACCTTTCTTCCCTGTTGTACCCTTTCAAGCATTCCACGCTCTATAAGTAGTCGTTGCCGAGCTATTGCAACTGTCTCTTGAACTTTAAGGATTTTACGAAGGAGAGAATGTTCGTTGTACTTGTCGTAGATGGCAGGAGAAAGAAAGATGAGTCTGGGGTTCGATTGTCAGTTTATTTCTTCAAAGGGAGAATCTCACAAGAGCAGTACTGAGGTGAGTTTATTTCTTCAAATGGGAGTATCTCACACGAGCAGTACTGGGGTGAGAACGGTTTTATGCTGGCTAATCCCGCGCACTCCTTCCTACCTCTCCTCACCCCACCTCTATTTTCTCCTAACCCCTTGTGCTCTGTCTCTCCCATTTCCCATGTATATGACTGGTTGTGTCACGCGTGAGGGCACGTGGGAAGAAACCTTCCGAGAGTGTGGAAAGTTCCCATCCGGCGTCACACTTTGCTGTGTGTGAAATTCCAACTAGAGAATGTGCATTGCTGTTTCCTCCACCCCTCTTGCTTAGGCACGACTTTCACCTAACCTTTATATTACATATATACGTTGCTAGCTATTATATAGTGCATTATGATATTTTAGTGTCCTGACACCTCTAAGCTTCCATCCTTAATCATCACACTACCCAAGTACTTAAATGCAGTCACATTTTCCATTTCCTCCTCATCTAGCTTCACTCTACATTCAGTGGCTTCACTTCTCTCAAAAACCATAACTTTACTCATCCCTACATTCATCTTTAGATTTCGTTTCTTACACACACTCTCAGACTCAATCACCAAGCCCTGCAGTTCCCCTTCGTCTTCACTTAACAATATAGTACCATCTGCAAACATCTCTAAACTTCCATCCTTACTCATCACACTACCCAAGTACTTAACCGCATTCACATTTTCCATTTCCTCCTCATCAAGCTTCACTGTACATTCAGTGGCTTCACTTCTCTCAAAGACCATAATTACTCTTCCCTACAATCACCTTTAGATTCCGTTTCTTACACACTCTCTCAGACTCAATCACCAAGCCATGCAGTTCCCCACTGTCTTCACTTAACAATACAGTACCATCTGCAAACAACAGTAGCCTTTTTTTTTTTTTTATGCATGGAAGAAGGAACCAAAGGCCACGGGCCTGCACACTGCTCCTTCCAAGAAAAAGCAAAAACAGTACAAAAGAGAGCCAAATTCAAGATCCGTTCAATTCGAGATGCCTGGACACACTGCGTTTGAAAGACTGGAGATCATAGGAAGTAGGAAATACAGACATAGGAAGACAGTTCCAGAGTTGACCAGTTGCATAAATAAAAGACTGGGAGTAACGGTTAACTCTTGCATTAGAGAGTTGGACAGAAAAGGGATGAGAGTTTGTTGCTAGACGGGTACTACGTGCCCGTCGTAGAGGTGGAGGGATGCAAGCAGACAGTTCAGCCTACAGGGAGTTTCCACACACTGCCCTCTCTTATTAGCGTCACTCCACCATCCACTGCCCTACCTTGTATCTTATTTATAACCCCATCTATATACGGATTGAACAACCATGGAGACATGACACATCCCTGTTTCAATCCATCCTTCAAGTAGAAAAATTAACTCGGCTTACTATCCACACACTGCAGCCTTACCACTCTCATTCATACTCTTCACGGAATTCAGCAGCTTCCTATTTACTCCATATATCCTTAATATTTTCCACATTTCTTGTGTATTAACCCAGTCAGATGCTTTCTCCAAATCCATGAAGGCCACATGCAACTTTCCCTTCTCTAGAAGTTTTTCCACTAAAGACCTATGAATGAATATCTGATCTACACAACCTATTCCCCTCCTAAAATCTCCCTGTTCTTCTCCAACTAATTCCTCTGTTATTTCCCTAACTCTGTCAATAAGTATCCTACCATATACTTTTCTTATTACACTAAGAAGACAAATGCCCTTATGATTACCATACACTTCTTTTCTCCTTTTCCTTTGTACAGAGGGATAATTATACTTGACTTCCAAACCTCCAGGACTCTACCTTCCTCCCAGACCAATCTGCACATCTTCCATATCCATTCTACTATTATGCTTCAGCATTTCACCACACACTTCATCAATTCCAGGGACTTTCCCCATTTTGAATTTCTTCATTGCATCCACTACTTCCATCCTCTTCTCACCTCACTCCTCCTCCCAGCCATTCCCCAGCCACTTATACTTGCATTACTTTCAGTCTCTATGTTCAACAATTCCTTAAAGTGTTCTCTCCATCTGCTCGCTTTTTCTCCCTTCTCCTCTAGCAATATACCATTTTTATCTTTCTCTGCCCCAATTACTTCTTTATCACCCTGTCTAACTCTCTTTACCCCTTTCCAGAACATTTTCTCTCATTCCCTCCACTTTACACTCAAATTCCTTCCAAATTCCTCATCCACCCACTTTTTACTCTCTCTTATTAATCTTTTCACTTCTCTTTTTCTCTCTTCATATGACTCTCTCCTCTGTCTCTCAACTTCTTCCACGCCCTTGTTTCTCATCCACTCTCTATATGCTTTCTTCCTTTGCACCACAGCCTGTCTCATCTCTTCATTCCACCATGCTGTTCCTTGTTCTCCTTTTCGTCTTCTCCTCACCCCACACACCACCTCACACGCTGCACAGATTTCTTTTGTGAATATCTTGCTCACACCTTCCACGTCCCCCATCTGGTCCAAATCATATATACGCAATCGTTCCTCCACTTCTCTCTTATACTCTGCCTTCTTTCCTTCTCTTGCAATCTCTCTACCCTCCTTGTATAGACCATTTCCTCCTGTCCTTCCCGTCTCCTGCTCTTCCATTTCATTTGAACCTTAACTTTCACCACAACCAAGTGGTGGTTAGAAAGTCGACTCCCCCAACCTCTGTACGCTCTTGCATCCATTACACTCCGTCTCATCCTATCAACCAAACACACACATTATCAATCACTGCCTTCCGTTCATTCAGTTCATCACCTTCCCATCTCATCACTCGCCACGTATACCTATGGACCATTTTGTGTCTAAAGAGGGTATTGGCTATCACCAACCTCCTCCCTGCACAAATGTCCACTAGAATACTGCCATTCTCATCCACTTCTGCAGGCACACCCCACTCACCAACTACTCCATCCACCTTCACATTCCCTACTTTTCCATTCATATATCCAATCTAAACCACTCTCTCATTCCTTTCAAACTTCTCCATGCACGTTTCCACATTCGTCCAGAACTCTTCTTTCACTGTACTTGCGCGATCTTGCGTTGGCGCTTACACACACACAACTGCCCACATTTTTAGTCCAACTTTCAAGCTTACCCACACGATCATTAGGCCGACGGATCTATACTCTCGTATATTCTTCCATCTCTTGCACACAACAATACACAGTCTTTCATTTGCCGTCTCATTCTTACCCACTCCTGCGCATATACCCCATCCATTTTCCTATTCTCTCAGTCTCACCTCTTCATTTTGTCTCAGTTATTCCACATACACCCACTTCTGCATCCTCAAGCACCTCTCTCTCTCTTTCATCTCATCATTCGCAACCCTACCATGTCCTTCGTTCGGTCCTCATCGTCACCTGTTGGTCAGTTCCGGTCCGAGGCTTCTTGTTCGTATTTTTAGTTAGTTGTTTTTCGGGAAGGGGGGGGGCACTAAACCTCGGCAAACCCACTTGCTATCACGCAGGGAACAGGTGTTGGTTAGTAATAACGTTACCGCCCAGCATTGTAAATGATTTCCGGGTTTACCGGAAATCATTTAGCTTGCCACTCAGTTTAGAGCTACCCTAAAATAGAGTACCGCTACACTCAGTGGGTTGATGATGGGCGCCCTCACTCTCCACAGATCAAACAACACGGCACAACACGGCTGCAGCTTGTAATGTTACAGTTAACATAAACTACACTACAAGGTTCTTACATAATTCACCACCATACATGGAAGGTGCACTTTCTGGAAAGGATAGTTCTTTCTGCTCCCTGAAGTCTCTTTACCATAAAAACATAATTTATGAGATTTGTGGCATATTACCTGTTGTTCCTAATAACCGTGCTTCTGTTCTAGTCTCGCCTAGTTAATCTCTTCCATCTTTGCCCGTCAAACTGCACCTCTCCCTACTGCTGGAAGATTGCTCGGAGAAGGGGGGATGGAATCCTAGAGTCTTACCATGTGGGGCACTGGGTCGGTCCTACTGCCCCAAGTGACATTAAAGTTGATTCTGAAGTAAGGATCGTAGCAACCACAGTCCTTCAGCAACCTCCACTGAACGCACATGTTGTAACACTCCTGGGTTGGGAATGAGACGGAACTATATACATGGCCATTCAGGATAGGACGAAAAACAATTCTTATCTGATCAAGAAAAAATTAGATTTGACCAAGCAGGGCTGGATAAAATTTACATCTATATATCTAACTAAGCTGGATATAGAATGCGACGCTCAACCACAGAGATAGTATAGAGTTAGTTCGAAGGAGCAAAGCATAAACCAGTGAGAGCAGATGCAGTATTAACTCTCAGAATAGCATGACATTCTCAGCTGAACAAAATCGTCTGGCCTTAGCTAGAACACGACACAAGAGTTGTCTGAACTGTGAGAGTCTTGCCAGTGATAGAATTAACATTCTGAAGCTCCGATGACTTACCACCAACTGAGTAAAATAATCTGGCGTTACCTGGAATTGAATACAATATCAAATTTATGTCTCACGACCAGGCTGCTGTAGGATTCTATCTCGGCTATCGAAGACGATTTTATTAAGCTGAGAGTGAATCATAGGAGACAGAGTGCTGTCAATGTTATTATTAACCTTCTCAGGTTGGGACAGCTCTAGCATACTTTACCAACTAACCTACGCCCTGTTTGTTCGCTAAACATTGCAAGCACAAGATGAATACGAAAACCTGTTCAACGCACTTCTTGCAGAAAATGGATCTTTGTCACATGCACTACACCAACAGATGCCAGACAACGCCACAACACATGGCTATGTGACAGGTGCAACGCATCCACAAAAAATCCTCCCGTCATACCAAGCAAAACTCCTTCCACAAGCACTATAGCTACTACACAGACGTACACCACCACGAACATGCATAAATATACCAATGTTAAATGTCGACAGCCTCAACCTTAAACATCAGGATCAGGACCAGAACAAATTCTTCATGACCACATACATCTAGTATTCCTACACTAAACAAAATTCACATACTGACAGCTGACTCCAAATATCTCACATTATTCGAAATCCATACAGACAGAACTGTGGGTCATGGAGGAGGCTTCAGTACATACATTCACACATTAGCCCTCTACAAAACAACACAAACAACAAAATCAGTTTCCCAAATGGACACCGACACCTTAATAGAAGTACAATTAATCAGGGATGAATCTAATAACAAGCAAGAAATCAACAGTAAGTCAACATTTTAAACATTTACATTCCCCCATCGTCCATGCTGTATTATTGCAATACAACCCTCACCTGCTCTCCTTAACATAGACATCTTACTTTTTATTGCTAGGGACTTCGACGGTACAAGCACTCTCTCCGAGGCCTCTACATTACATCACAACATCATATACGGTACATTCTCAATGACGCCTCACAATATACCCACACAAGGCACACCACACTCCCTCCTCACAGCCGTCACATTGTTCGTCAACACTTGAACTCGACACCACCTGAAGAATGAAACCCAAATATGCTAGTGATAATCTCCCCATCATTATCATCATAGGAACACAATTCAGACCAAAGCAGTCACACCTCGCATACGCAGAGTACACATTGCAGACTGGACAAAAGTAACTGAAGAAACGGAGCAAATTTTCAGCACACTAAACAACACACCCGTTACCAGCATTAAGGGTGACATTACAAAGTTCAACATCAATCTCATCGCAGACAAACCTCATTCCACGAGGCGAAAGAAGACTTTACACTTGACACTGCTCGCTTCATATAAGAATGTGACTCACTTAAATACAACTCCCCTTCCCACAAACACAAGAGGCCATTACAAGGCTACAATAGAATTAGTAGAATGGAAATGGAAAACTTGAGGGCCTTTGTAACAGCACTCACTCACTATGCAGACCCCTCTCAGCTCTGCAAAATATTTAACAGTATCTCTAAAAAACAAGCACCTCCAAGACCCAAACCGCCATCACCATTACCTAACATATCGCTTCCTACAAAGAACTAGCAAATATACTTCTTACCCACGAAGCAAACATAACTCACCTAAATCAACATCTACTAAGTCTGAAAAACAGTCAGCTCAACATAGGCAGTCCTTTGCACTCAACCACAATGCAATACCTTACACTCCAAAGTGGACACGTAACGTTTTCAGGAAAACAAATAAAAGCACAAGGACGTATAGCATCTGCAACCTGCCTGAAATATTAATGATCACACAGCATCCAGGCCCAAACAAACATCACAAACTACTCATAAACACCCTGTAGCATTCCCATCATTGAGAAACGTGGAACAATTATCATCATCCCTAAACCACACAAGGAACACACCTTCCTTGCAATGACCCTTAACTCTACTTAGCACGTCTTCTAAGAATACAGGATGCCTCATTGTTAACAAAGTCACACCACCCTTGTGTCTACTTGGGCAATACCGCGCGCTGCGGATTGAGCGAAAAAAAGCTCGGCCAAGTAGACAGAGATCAGCTGACCAACCAAAACATTCAAGATGGTGGAGGATGCTGCTCAATCACTGATTAAAGAAATTTATTTGATGAAGTCTGTATGATCAAGTGTGAATAAAACTCCACTATAACACATTAATAATCACTTTTATATACGTGATGATGATGATGGGAGGCCTTATACTTTGTCTTGGCTTTGGGATAGGTGATTCTTCACAAACACGTTCATAGCGGTTTTACAACAAACCTATAAACTAGACACTATACCCAAAGACTCTTTGATATTTCATTACTTAACACAATGAATTTGGTGAAGTTCAGCCTCCTCATAGGAGTGAAAAAAGTCCACAGTTGGAGCACTTGCAGTACACAGCTGAAGTGGCCGCCATCTTCTTTGTTTACAAACAGTGGAGCGCGCTGACCGATCCACCTCATTCTTTCGCTCTCTTCGCCCCGCGGGCGGAAAAACTTGCTCGCCAAGCAATTCTGTCTACCAGCGAAGCACTCCGTAGCGCCCAGTGGCGCTCGGCCAAGTAGACACAAGGCACATGTCCCCTTGATTCGTCACAAGATGGATTTAGAGTAGTACACTCTCAAGTCACCTTTCTGAATAACCTCACACAACAAGCATCTAACGGCATAAACTCCACAACACCCACAGGACACACACTTCTCCCAACAATAGACACTGATACGGCCTTCAGTTCTATCCCCCGACACAAGGTCCGGGCCGGATTAACCATGAGGCACTTGAGGCACTGGCCTTAGGCCCCTAGACTCTAAGCGGCCCCCAGATTCTAAGGATAAAAATAGCTATATATCCATCAAATGGTCAGTTAGTAAGTAAGCCGTACGGAAGACAGCACCTAAATATCGACATGGTATAATGGAATAAATTAAGCTTTCAAGTTCGTACTCCTTGGGTATAAATTTTGTAAATATTAATACTGGTGGTGTCTGGCAACTCCTTATGATCGCGAGTTGGCAACTCTGCGCTACAGCTGAACTGGACTCCATTGTGACGTACGGTGCCGGATTTTAGTATTGGCGGACAATTTCAGGTAAACAAAGATGTATATAACTTCAATTCACTTCAGTATAAAAATAGTAATAAGCAATTTATTTTTTGTTCTTTTTACTTTCTGTACATATACATTTAGGGGCGGGAGCCCGCCCCCAAACTGATCTGTGCCCCAGGCCTCTAATTAACCCGCCGAGTCCCGACCGGTTTTTTTACCCAGCCTACCCCCAGATCCCGACCGATTTTCGACTTTTTGTTTTTTGGCTGAAACCTTCGCTTTTGGTGAGAAACATCGAAAATTCATAGTGAAATTGCGATCCTGAGGTAAAAAATGCTGACAGGTATCACTCAACCTTACGTTTTCCTTCTTTTTCAGGGTACCTGGCTAAGAAAATGAACTATGGAAGGGTTGACTAATTCAAGCCACTTTAAATTATGTATTTATTTCATTTATTTGGTACGAATTTATGTGTAGTAAAAGTCTATAATGGTTTTCACACTATAATATAGGCGTTTATAAGCTTTGTTCACTTACCCAAAACTCCAGTATATGGCACTTTCCTTTACGACATTACCACCTCATCACTTCTGTTTGTTTCTACCTCTATCTTCTTTGTTTCTATGTCCTCCACCTCAGGAATCACTTTCACCGTGAATTTCGTCATTAGAGAGACCGTGGGGCAACATACTGCTAACAGGTGAATTGCCCAGTGTGGGGGGAGGGGGGAAGGGGGGTTAGGAGGGGACAGGCAGTATCCCTGCTTGACAGCAGGTAGAGGAAGGTCTCCCACATGTGCCTACCAAAAATCACCCACGAATGTTGAAAAATGTGCACACAATGGGCCTTGCAATTGCGTGACGTACGGTGTACGTCATTGGGTCTGTCCGCGGAAAAAAGTTGCGACGTACACCGTATGTCGATGGGACTCGGCGGGTTAAGCTTAATCCGGCCCTGCACAAAGTAATTACAATGAACTACAATACGAAGATGGAGAATATCAATGCTGGCTTGCTAACAATTTATCTGGTAGACAAGCATATGTCACATTCCAGAGCAAGTCATCATGAACACGAAATTTCTCTCACGCAGTACCACAGGGCTTCAGTCTCTCACCCACACTCTGTTCCCAGCTCACACCTCCCTCTGTCATATACCTCTCCACTCCATCTCATCCTTGGCCTCCCCCTCCCTCTCCCCCTTTCCACCTCACTTGCATACACTCTCCTAAACCACCTCAATGTGTTTCTCCTAATGCTGCCTATCACATCAACATCCGCACCACAATGCTCCTTCACTTACTCATTTGTCAGACTGTTTCTCCATGTGACTCCACATGCTCCTCTCAAATAATTCATTTCCACTGCTCTCACTCTTGACTTCTGTCCCTCCAACAAGGTCCAAGCTTCATTTCCAAACGTTAAAGTTGGTATCACAATACTATCATGTAGTAACTTTTTCACTTCCATGCTCACTTCCCTGTTTCTTATGACTGCTTTCAAGAAACCAGCAACCTTTCTTCTTTCTTGTACCCTTTCAAGCACTTCACCCTCTAAACTTCCATCCTTACTCATCACACTACCCATGTACTTAAATGCACTCACATTTTCCATTTCCTCCTCATCCAACCTCACTCTACGTTCACTGACTTCACTTCTCTCGAAGACCATAACTTTACTCTTCCCTACATTCACCTTTGGATTTCATTCCTTACACACTCTCCCAAAATCATCCACCAAGCCTTGCAGCTCCCCTTCGACTACGCTCAACAACACAGTATCATCTGCAAACAATAGTACAGGGAGTTTCCAAACGCTGCCCTCTCTCACTAGGGCCGCTCCAATATCCAC
>JAGKTI010003130.1:42973-60105 GCA_018397915.1 Birgus latro | reverse complement strand
ACTGAAACCATCACCCGTCCGATCAAAATTTTCACTACTATTATCCTATCACTTACTCTCATGACATTCATAACATACTCCACCCATTTCTCCGCAACCAACACACCCACACCCCCATATCCATCAGTTCCCCCCTGCCAAAACAACTTATAGTAGCAATCCTTCCCAGCAATCTTTCTGACTGATCCACCCCTGTACCGGACTTCCTGCAAACATGCCACATCCACCCACCTCCTACTAAATGCCTCAACAACTTCCCCTGCTCTTCCTCTCAAACTTCCCACATTCCACGAACCCACCCTAAACCCCCTGGGTGATTTGCAGTCCTCAGGCTTGCTTTGGTGCTTGTTTTTGTAGTTCATAGTCGGTAAGATAAAGGGGGGTAAACATTCCAAAGGCCCGACCCACTGCACAGACCCAGGTCCAGGCAATGGATCTGGGACCCCTAGCCCACCAGCTTACTAGTGGCTGTGGTAGTGGCCTCGGGGCACCCTGCCAGGACACCTGCAGGGACACCCTCCAAGCGCGGCTTGGCACTGCAACTGCCCCGCCATTATACACCCACTGATAGGGCAGCCTCCTGGGGCGCTACTCCCAGGTTTGGGCCCCTCTCTAATGAGCGGAAGCGGCAGCCTGGGAACCGCAATGCCCTGTACCCTCTAGCACAGGTTCGAGCCCATCTCGCCCCGGACCCATGATCTATGCCGGTGGAACCCCAGTCAAGCCTCCCCCCAAAGTCCGCCACTAGGTAGCGGGGGCAAAGTTTTCTGGCCGCATGCCCTTGCTGGCGTCAACCGCTGTAACGTAGTGGGGTACGTTGTGTGATATGAAAAGCGCATGTGGTGTAGTGCATAGGATAGTTAGAGGAAATGTTTGGGAGAGTATGCTGGTCTACTCTCCATGTTACTGTCACACTGAAAAGGTCAGCAAAGGAGGATGATTAGGTAGCTAGTGAAAGGAGCTCCAGCTCTCCCTATCACCAGCATTCCATTCCCCTCGGGAGTACTACCCTGTTCAGCCCGTGCTACAGCCTCCTCCTACAAGTTAGTTGTTTTTACGGGGTGGGGCACTAACCCGCCACCAACCCTTTTAGTCGCCTCTTACGACAAGCAGGGATACTGGGGGAGAATTCTTGAAAAACCCCCTACCCCCAGGGGGGGTATATTCAAGCTCTAAACCTTGGGCATAAAACTTCTTTTTACTTCAGTAACAGTTGAAAAATCGGATCCATATACAGGTTTTCAGGGAAGTTCGGTCGATTAAATTGCATACCCTAGGGGTTAAGGGGCACCTTACACAATGCAGCATCTTATATGCTGTGAAATACAGTATATGGATATTCCTGTAACTGTGGTTAACAACAGTCATTATTGTGCATCCAATATTGAGATCATAGAAAAAAAAAAAAAAAAAAAAAAAAGCAGAAGGGTGCCAGCCAGAAGACTTTATAACAAGCACACATATTGTTCACAGTCTGAATAACAAACCGCATGTGATTTCTGTCACTCATGGGGACACATACTACAGTACAGAGAAGCACTGTGCAAAAGAGAAATGTTAGTCCTGAGAGGGATGATGAACAAATGAGTATCTAGCTCACTTAACTGAGTATGCTGCTGACTACTCCTCATCTATCATGCTTTCCCTTTCCTTGCTTTCTGACCTTACCTCACCCCATCCGTAGGTGCAAAAATATGTCATGGAGATGATATTGTTGTGTGTGTCAAAGAGTGCATTCTTGTAGATGTAGTCAATGACTGAGTCCTGCACCAGATATTTGACACTGTCACCTCGTCGAAGTGCCCACCGCACCTTGGTGGAGCTGATCTCATTGGTGATCCACTCGGTCACAACATGGATGTTCCGATCTTCATCCTTCCACAATCCTGGTTTGGCAAACGACTCGAGCAAGTCAGCCCCACAGAGCAGCTTGACAGAGACAGGATCGGACTGTGTGGCCAGATGGGTTAGCCACGGTGCACTGCCATCCCCACAATGACGCTTCACAGTCGGGTCGCTGTTTCCATTCACCACCGAGTCGATAATCTCCTGATGGTACTGGATGACCTCCCTGGTGGGCGTCCACTCATCCTGGTTGGACTCCCACTCGCTGACATGCACCCACGCTGATGAGTTCAAGGCCAGCCGCAGCATCTGGATGCGGTCACTCCCACTAACCAGTCCCTCCTTGCCATACTTGTCAAGTACCGGAGACATCAGCCCTGCCACAACATTGTAGTTGGTTGTTCGATGTAGAAAGTCTCGTGCTATTTCGAACACCCTTAAGTGCATGTTGGTGGGCGGGTTGAAGAAGCCGCACGCCAGCAGGACGACTCGATGTGACCCCGTCATCTCGGCAGGTCAAGGGGTGAGGGCCCCGAGACGGTAAAGAAAAAAAAATGAAAAAAACTCTACACGCCCTCACCCGCCTCACTAACCCCGCTGTTGGCCATTTATTGACATTTCGTCCTTCACTGCTAGATCTCTGTAATTAATGTGTATCTACTGTGCACCACATCAATGACTTGCTGACTATACTCTATTTTTTTCCAGCTGATGATCCACTTTCGTGAATGTGGCACCTGCGCACTCCTGCTGCGTGATTGGTTGGTTGCAATTTCATGCCTGAAGTATTATATTTACAAAACACAGTTGTATCTTATATTCCATTTCTCATAAATGCTGTTTTGCATTGTCATTGTACTATACAAACAGACATGAAATGAGTATGTATCTGTGCTTCACCCAAACAGACAATGAATTTGAGGAAGTTGAATTTGATGTACGAGTGAAAGATTGACGAGGAGAGTGTATGTGAGTGAGGTGGAGGGGGCGAGAGGGAGGGGGAGGCCGAGGATGAGATGGAGGGATGGAGTGGAGAGGTATATGAGAGAGGGGGGTGTGAGTTGGGAGCGTGGTAGTGAAATGGCAGGGGACAGAGTGACATGGAGGCGATTTGTTTGTGGCCATCCCGTTCGGGATTGAGACGTCTGGCAATAGGTAGATAGATGGATAGAATTTGAATTGAAATATTTATTGTTGTAAATGGTACAGATTTGTTGCTTCTCCCTGTATTTTTAAAAAAATAAATGCTTTTGGCTGGGTATGTGCAAATAAAATGTATCTTCATACTTTGGCACTTTTTACATTAGACGATAGTACAGTAAGGTCCCGGGTTACGTCAGAGTTCCGTTCCTGAGACATGACGTAAGCCGATTTTGAATGTAAGTCGAGTTTTACAGATTTTTCAACCATACATCGCATACTATACATGTAATAATCTTATAACAGGTTTGTATAAGAAACACAGTCTTTTGAACTGATGATATTTATTGAATAAAATATAAGTTGTACTTGCTACGAGTCTTCTTCACAGCAGCTCACTCGCTGCAGTAACGGCACTTCTCATCGTCATGGCAACCGAGTTATGCCGCACCTGCCTCACCCACAACTGAGTCAGGCTGCCGCTCCCTCACTCTCCCGTCCTTACACACGTGCACACTGCCAACACATTTTATTTCTAAATTCAAACACTTTTAATACTTCATCATACAATAAAGTTTACCGTAAAATACTGCCGTAAAATATGAAATACCAACATCATTACCAGCACGATAATGTAAGCATTTCTAACATCAAGTTTGATGGCTTTTTTTCCCTCATTACGCTTAATAATATAGACTTTTTCACATAATGTGATGGTCTTGCGTTTCTTGGAGTCATTATGGTCACTAGGAAGCTGTCTCTTAGGCATCGTGGAATCAGGCGAAAAACAAACACAAGAAAATTACAGGTGGTACAGTAGTAGCAGTGAGACAGAGCGATTGTTGGTTTGTTGGTAGTCAAGCGTGACGCAGGAAAACACCAGAGACATCTTGCGGTAAACAGCAACACTTTAAAAACCGAGCTTTATGTATTTTTTCTTTATTTTCTTATATTTTAAAATTTCCTCTCGCGAACCGACTGTCGTAACCTCGATTTGTCATAAGTCGATACCGACGTAACCCGGGACCTTACTGTACCATTCTAAGTAAATTAGCGGTTTGGTGGAAGTGGGGAGGCGAATGCAACAGTCGCTACAGAGGAGGGGGACACGAGAGACAGCCAGGCAGGAGAAACAAGTCTCGTCTTGCAAGATGTCAGACTTTATCGTGGATCACACCTACTCCATTGCTTTGACACCTTCGCCCTTATTATCCACAAGTACAGTAAGACCTCACTATAACGGACTAATTGGGGCTCAGGCCAGTCCGAAATATGCGATTTTCTGATAAAAGCGACATCCGGACTTACCCCTGCTAATCCGGACTTTTTCTGATATATTAGACATTAGTCCGGATTGCATCAGTGGTTTTCACCACCACTGCAGTATTGTACTGTGTTATACCTTCACTACATTAATCAAATGGTATAATAATACTGTACTGTGCACTGAAAAACATGTCTTTTACTTGTCTTATTGTGGTGAACATAGCTGAAGTTGTCAGGCAGTCCGGACTGCTTTCTGGCTATATTGGACTTTTTCCGATATATAGGAGTTTAGTCCGGTAGCTCCACGAGTCCGATAAAAGCGAATTCCGGTCAACTGAAGTCCGTCATATTGAGGTTTTACTGTATATATATCCGTAAATATATATATATATTTATTTATTTATTAGAGAAGCAACAACTCTGTACCTTTTACAACAAGAAATATTTCAATTCAAATTCAACTTCCTCAAATTCATTGTCCGTTTGGGTGAAGCGCAGATACATACTCGTTTCATGTCTGTTTGTATAGTACAATGACAATGCAAAACAGCATTTATGAGAATTGGAATATAAGGTACAATTGTTTTTCTGTAAATATGATACTTCAGGTATGAAACTGAAATAAACCAATCATGCAGCAGGAATGCGCAGGTGCCACATTCACGAAAGTGGATCATCAGCTGGAAAAAAAAAAAGTACAGTCACCAATCTGGGCCATGGGGGTTGATGCAGAAATATTGCACAAAACTGTACCAAACATTTTCATCAAATTAATTACAAAGATTCTCCAACAGTTGATATTCTACGGCTGGAATAATCTGTGTAGCTTACCTGATAATAATTTTCCCAATTGTGTTTTCAAATTGAGTCTATTTTTGCTTGAATGCTCCTCAATATGGTCAAGTGTGAAGGTCACAAAGTGACGATAAGCGGCGCAAGCTAACAGGTGTGAAAAAGAGCTGACATACCATGTACTGTACAATGATGTTCAATTGCTCTCACTGAAATATTTGTGTTAGATACATTTGTTTTTGTGCAACGCCGTTAATTTTATTTGACTTCTGTTGACTACAAGCCAAGATGATGAGGACAGAATGCAAAGGATCATTTTTAGGTTTTGGGGCCATTACTGCAAATCATGTGAATCAGAGTGTCCAATCCAGTGTTCATGTTATCTATGCTGGAGATCACAGGAAGTAGGAAATACAGACAGGAGACAGTTCCAGAGCTGATCTGTTGCATAAATGAAGGACTGGGGGTAACGGTTAACTCTTGCATTAGAGAGATGGACAGAAAAGGGATGAGAGTTTGTTGCTAGACGGGTTCCAAACTTACTCTTATCTCTCTTTCCTTAATTCTTTCTTCTGACTAAGGGTGACTTTACACTCCCTATTCTGTCTTTCTTTCCTTCATTTTTTCCTCTTCCTTCTGCCTATGGGTGACTCTACACTGAGTGACAAGCCAAATTGTTTCCTGTACACCAGAACACCATTTATTATGCTGGGTGGTAACCATATGACCAAATTATGGCATCAGTTAGTACAGCGGGTAATTAAGGCACTCCAATCGGATTGAGACTGTGTAGGTTTATAGTAGTAGCTGGTGCTATGAAGGCCTTGATAGGAAACAAAAGCTTGAGTGTTGTAGTTGGACGAGGCTTACATGAAAGAATGTTAGTGCCAACTTTTTATATGGATATGAGACAATAGTGTGGCATGAAAATGAAAAGTCAAGAGTAACAGCAGTGGAGATGGGACTGCTGAGAAGTGTATATGGAGTACAGAAAGTGGACAGGATTGGGAAAAATGTGATTCGTGAAAGATTCTGAGTGAGGAAGTCTGTGAACACCAGAATCGAAGAGATTGTACTAAGATGGTATGGTCATGTGGAGAGAATGGATAACAAAAGAGTGGTGAAAAAGGTATACCTGAGCAAATGTGAAGGAGGAAGGAGATGAGGTAGGCAATGGAGAAGGTGGAAGGATATGGTGGAAAGTGTGTGAGGAAGAGAGGTTTGGAAGTCGGTGAGGCTACAGGACTGACAAGAAATGAAGCTGGCTGGATGAATGTTGTGAGAAGAAGTGCATGATCAGGGATCTGGCACCCCTTTTTAATGTGATAGCGTCCAGATTGACTCTATCAGATACGTTTATGTGAAGCTACTGAATGTGGTGAATGTTTTTGGAATATCAGATGAAGCCAGGATTCTGGGGGCTTGAACGATGAGTGAATGGAAGTGTGACTGGAAAAACTTGGGCTGTCTGGATATGGTACTCCTCACCCTGCCCTAAGGTGGTAAAGGAGGTCCAGATGATGATGATGATGATTTTTTTTTTTCCTAACACAGGTGAGTTATGCATGCTGTAACTGGGTAAGCACCTTATATTAGACCCTCATTTAGCACGGTTCATATTCCACAAAAACTTCCGTGAAAACAGAATCGTGCAAATTGCTCCATAATAACCATTGTTATTTAGCTAATGAGGGGGAGTAACTTCTCCAATTTTCCCAATGTCCCTATCTTAACCCCTGCAAAAATGTACCCCCATCAAACACATACATTACAACATATTGATCATCATTAACATAACTAGTAGTGAATGACCATTAATATAAAGGTAATAAGTGGCCCAACTGTGGAATTCAATGCACCGATAAGAGGAAATTTAATTCACATCTAAAGCCTTGAAGGCTGAGGCTAGGCCTCAGAGCCCTCAAAATCACTCCCCCAGGATTCATCAACGGTGAGTGTTTTGAATGTCAACAGGCAAGAACTGTATGTCATCACCAATTCTGCTGTGGAAAATGGGTTGAGACAGAGGGTAACAGTGCCATGCAAAACATGTTTTGTGCAAAGAGAATTTACTCAAAATGAGGGTCTACATGCTGTTATTTAATGGGGTTAAAGGTGGTTTTTGAAAAGTGAACTTTTCCCCATTACTCTGGGAAAAATTAACTCCTACCCGAGTTTTACAGGTTACAGTAAGTACCATCCAGGAGATGGCGAGGCAGTACAGAAGTGGTAACAGTTGCAAAAACAAGTAAGTCCTATATATAATTACCTTGTGTTCATACAGAGGTGCTCTGAACATGTTGTTCTCAAGGGTTTGGATGCTCTGGCCTGGATGCATTGAACCCAAGAAGGGAGATGTATGAGCATATGCTGTCTCACCAAAGCGGAACTCTGGGGGTCCTTTGTCATTCCCAGCACGACGCTTGTAGTAATTCTTAATCCGAGTTGCCATGCCCACCTAATGAATTTAAAGTAAGTACATTAGTAAAACTTAACCCAATACTATAATTCCCCTACCAAACTGGTAAATCAATACTATAATTCCACTACCAAACTGGGAAACTAACACTATAATTCCACTACCAAACTGAAAAGTCAACTCCTAATGGAAATAAAAAAAACATAATGTGTACAAAGGAAAAGGGGGAAAAGCAGTGTGTGGTAATCATAGGGGCATTTGCCTTCTCAGTGTAATAGGAAAAGTATATGGTAGGATACTTATTGACAGAGTTAGGAAAATAACAGAGGAATTAGTTGGAGAAGAAAAGGGAGGTTTTAGGAAGGGAAGAGGTTGTGTAGACCAGATATTCATTCTTAGATCCTTAGTGGAAAAGTTTCTAGAGAAGGGAAAGAAGTTGTATACAGCCTTCATGGATTTGGAGAAAGCATATGACAGCGTGGATAGACAAGGATTGTGGAAAGTATTGAGAATATATGGAGTAGATGGGAAGTTGTTGAAGGCAGTGAAGAGTACGTATGAGGGTGCTAAGGCTGCAGTGTGTGTGGATGGCAAACTGAGTGAATCTTTCCATTTGAAGGTTGGATTGAAACAGGGATGTGTCATGTCTCCATGGTTGTTCAATCTGTATATGGATGGGGTTATAAAAGAGATACAAGGTCGGGCAGTGGATGTTGGAGCGGCCCTAGTGAGAGAGGGCAGTGTTTGGAAACTCCCTGTACTGTTGTATGCAGATGATACTGTGTTGTTGAGTGAAGATGAAGGGGAGCTGAAAGTCTTGGTAGATGAGTTTGGGAGAGTGTGTAAGAAACGGAGTCTAAAGGTGAATGGAGGGAAGAGTAAAGTGATGGTCTTCGAGAGAAGTGAAGCCAGTGAATGTACAGCGAGATTGGATGGGGAGGATATGGAGAATGCGAGTGCATTTAAATACTTGGGTCGTGTGACGAATAAGGATGGAAGTCTGGAGGGTGAAGTGCTTGAAAGGCTGCAGCACGGAAGGAAGGCTGCTGGTTCGTTGAAAGCAGTGATAAAAACAGGAAGGTGAGCATGGAAGTGAAAAAGTTGTTACATGACGGTATTGTGATACCAACTCTAACTTATGGAAGTGAAGCTTGGACCCTGTTGGAAGGACAGAAGTCAGAAGTGAGAGCAGTGGAAATGAGTTATTTGAGAGGAGCATGTGGAGTCACATGGAGAAAGACACTAACAAATGAGGAAGTGAAGGAGCGTTGTGGTGTGGATGTGGATGTGATAGGAAGCATTAGGAGAAACACATTAAGGTGGTTTGGGCATGTGGAGAGGATGGAGAGTGAAAGACTGACGAGGAGAGTGTATGTGAGTGAGGTGGAGGGGGCGAGAGGGAGGGGGAGACCGAGGATGAGATGGAGGGATGGAGTGGAGAGGTACATGAGAGGGGGGTGTGAGTTGGGAGCGGGGTAGTGAAATGGCGGGGGAAAGAGCGACATGGAGGCGATTTGTTTGTGGCCACCCCGTTCGAGATTGAGGTGTCTGGCAATAGATAGATAGATAGATAATGTAAAAATTAATCCTTTACGACCAATGGAGGGGATCCTCTGGTTATATGTGGCAAAATTTCTCTTCCTCAATGGAAAAATTCAATTTTAAACAAAACTGGTCTAGACTATCTATCTACTTATATATTGCCAGACGCCTCAATCCCGAACGGGATGGCCACAAACAAATCGCCTCCATGTCGCTCTGTCCCCCTCCAGTTCACTACCCCGCTCCCAGCTCAAACCCCCCTCCCTCATGTACCTCTCCGCTCCATCCCTCCATCTCATCCTCGGCCTCCCCCTCCCTCCCCCCCCCCTTCCACCTCACTCACATACACTCTCCTCATCAGTCTTTCACTCTCCATCCTCTCCACATGCCCAAACCACCTTAACTTGTTTCTCCTAACGCTTCCTATCACGCCCACATCCACACCACAATGCTCCTTCACTTCCTCATTTGTTAGTCTGTCTCTCCATGTGACTCCACATGCTCCTCTTAAATAACTCATTTCCACTGCTCTCACTCTTGACTTCTGTCCTTCCAACAGGGTCCAGGCTTCACATCCATATGTTAGAGATGGTATCACAATACTGTCATGTAACAACTTTTTCACTTCCATGCTCACTTCCCTGTTTCTTAGCACTGCTTTCAACAAACCAGCAACCTTCCTTCCCTGCTGCACCCTTTCAAGCACTTCACCTTTCAGACTTCCATCCTTATTCATCACACTATCCAAGTACTTAAATGCACTCACACTCTCAATATCCTCCCCATTCAATCTCACTGTACATTCACTGGCTTCACTTCTCTCGAAGACCATCACTTTACTCTTCCCTACATTCACCTTTAGATTCGTTTCTTACACACCCTCCCAAACTCATCTTAACTAAGCCTTGCAGCTCCCCTTCATCTTCACTCAACAACACAGTATCATCTGCAAACAACAGTACAGGGAGTTTCCAAACACTGCCCTCTCTCACTAGGGCCGTCCCAACATCCACTGCCCGACCTTGTATCTCTTTTATAACCCCTTCCATGTATAGATTGAACAACCATGGTGACATGGCACATCCCTGTTTCAATCCAACCTTCAAATGGAAAGATTCACTCAGTTTGCCATCCACACGCACTGCAGCCATAGCACCCTCATACATACTCTTCACTGCCTTCAACAACTTCCCATCCACTCCATATATTCTTAATACTTTCCACAATCCTTGTCTATCCACGCTGTCATATGCTTTCTTCAAATCCATGAAGGCTGCATACAACTTCTTGCCCTTCTCTAGGAACTTTTCCACAAAAGATCGAAGAATGAATATCTGGTCTACACAACCTCTTCCCTTCCTAAAACCTCCCTATTCTTCTCCAACTAATTCCTCTGTTATTTCCCTAACTCTGTCAATAAGTATCCTACCATATACTTTTCCTATTACACTAAGAAGGCAAATGCCCCTATGATTACCACACACTTCTTTTTCCCCTTTTCCTTTGTACAGAAGAATAATTATACCTGACTTACAAACCTCCGGGACTCTACCTTCCACCCAGGCCAATCTGCACACCTTCCACATCCATTCTATTACTATCTCTCCCCCATGCTTCAGCATTTCACCACACACTCCATCAATTCCAGGGGCTTTCCCCATATTAACTTTCTTCGTTGCTTCCACCACTTCCATCCTACTGATTTCTTCCTCTCTTCTCACAACCCTCCTTCTCCCCGCCATTCCCCAGCCACTTATACTTGCATTACTTTCATTCTCTATGTTCAGCAATTTGTTAAAGTGTTCTCTCCATCTGTTTACTTTTTCTCCCTTCTCCACTAGTAATCTACCATTTTTATCTTTCACACCCCCACTAACTTCGTTGGCACCCTGTCTAGCTCTCTTTACCTCTTTCCAGAACATTTTCTTACATTCCCTCCACTTTGCATTCAAATTCCTTCCAAATTCCTCATCCACTCTCTTCTTACTAATCTTTTCACCTCTCTCCTCCTCTCTACATATAACTCTCTCGTTCGCCTCTCAGCTTCTTCAACACCCCTGTTCCTCATCCACTCATTATATGCTTTCTTCTTTTGTGCCACAGCCTCTCTCACTTCTTCCATCCACCATGCTGTTCCCTACCCCATATTTTATGTAGAAATGGTAAAAGTGAGGGTTAGAGTTTTCTTAAAGCAGACTGACTGTGGGCACCTCATCAGCATGATGGCAGAAGTCATGGGATGGAGAATGTCATAGATTTATGTGCCGCAATTTGAAAGGAAGCAGAGGGTGGAGGTTTTTCTATCATGCAGGATGGTCTCCTATTGCTTAAGTGAAGTGGATTATGGTGGCCTTGACTCAACTCAAAAGACATGATACGGAACTTTCTGCTATCTTCACCCCTAACATCCTGCTCCCTTGAGGAAACCCCTCTGACTGGAGATGGCCATGAAAAAAGTCATCTCCAGGTTACATGATCTACATGTAGATCTCTCACTCATACACTCACTCTTATTAATATTATTTCTTTCAGGCCAGTGCAATGTCACACTCTCTACTTCGATATTACCTATTGAAACAACTCTCGATCTCACTTTCACATACATTCAATGTGAATTTTTTGAAAATGTCAATATCATCTCAATGTACTTCAGTATCTTGTCCTTATTACCTTTTCTTACACTCTAAAATACAGGTACTCAACAAATTTCTTTATTACTTACATCATCCGTCCTCTTCACATCCTTAGTCCTTTTTTTTTTTAATGTCATTTTACAGTTTATAGCTTATAAAGATCTTTGCCAATGAAAACCCATGTTTCAATCTCATAATTTATGAGTACTGAAAGTATCACAGTTCATGTACAATTCCTTTCATCAGCAAACTCCTATCATTCATCAGTATTATTCACACCCTTGAAGAGGTTCAGCCCCAAACATAATATTCTCCATGAACTACTTTGTTTTAAACAATACAATACTGCATTTTGCGTATCTTTCTAAGTCCTAAAACTTGTAAGAGAGGAAGTTCCATTGCACCAATAATCTCTCAATTCTCCGCCACTGCAATATCTGGTCCAACACAATATCTGCTGCTTTTTGCTCGGCTCTATTAAAACAATATCCAGCGAAATTAGGAAATATCCGGCTCTAAAACAGGAAGCAATCGGCAGTACTATGGACTTTATGGCGGTAAGGTGTATCATCCAGCTCGGACATGAGACTCAATCGGCATACAGGGAGACCCTGCAACACCCAGCCGATCACAATGCATTGCAGGAGTGGGCCATCCAAAGAGCCAAGCCTACCGTCACTCTCTCATTCTCTCCCATGGATGCCGTATGGTGAGGACATATCTGTGTGCTCTGCATTTGTGACCCACGTGCTGACTAGCCCCCAAGTCCTGCGTAATAGTCCGTGGCCTCCCATGCTCCACTCATTGTTGCTGTGCTGTAACTAATGTTGAGGCCTCTCAGTGCTACCCGTGCCCTAGTGCTCTGACTAATATGTAGTGAGGTCGTAACTGTGCGTATCTACCCTCCATTGATGCCAAATCTATGGTCCGTCCAAAATATGGAGATCATCTGGGCGTTCTCCTTCAGGGGAATTCCCCCTCCCGCGGCGTTGCCAAGCCTATACCAACACACACCTCTCTGTCTCATGTCAGCTATTTACTACTTCTAAATGAAATTTATTTACAATATAAATATATATATATATGTATACATATATATTCATTCATTCATTATCCAGTCTTATGTCACCCCACAGAGAAGCGTAGGAGCCCGGGGCTAGGCAAGTTGGTCCTGACATTTAAGATGAGAGTAACCAGCCTCACTCATCCCTGAATGGCATTACGTGAGCAATAAACCCCAACCACCCCTTGGATATAAACCTTCACCAGCTCAATCCAATTGCAGAACAGTAATTACCCATTAAACCACCAGGCGCCAAAATTTGATTATATGGTTACCACCCAGCGAAGTAAATGGTTTCCTGGTGTACAGGAAACCATTTGGCTTGCCACTCAGTGTAGAGTCACTCACAGGCAGAAGGACGAGGAAAGAATGAAGGCAAAAAAGACAAAAGAGGTAGTGTAAAGTCACCCGTAGGCAGAAGGACAAAGAAAGAATGAAGGAAAGAAAAACAGTAGAGGCCTGAAGGAAAGAAGGATGGAGGAGAGGAAAGGGCAGACACCCAAGAGCAGAACTACATCAAATGAGTGGATGGTAAGCGCCTCCACCAACCACATATATATACAGAAATCTCTCTACTTCCGGACGACCACTATCCGGTTACCTCACTGTTCGGACATCGTATGTTGATGTTCGAAACCCAAAAATGCCAAAAAATTGCAAAAAAAAAAAAAAAAAAAAAAAAAAATCCAATTTTTTTTTTTACCCATAAGTTTGAATTTGGCGTGCGACGCTGAACAGCCTTGTTTACATTCATATTCCCACTGTCTCCCCCTCCCACCACTCCGACAGTTGCCTCTGAACTGCCGTGAGTTTTTGTTTAACAATCATAATTCACAGTGCTAAGGATTAAGTGCAGTTCAACACTGGATTACTGTACAAGCTTCTAGAGCATTTTCACCACTGTCAGAGCTTTAGAGGTGGGGTAAACAGCCACCATGGACATGTAAGTACACTGTCAGATGCCAAATATTTTCCATAATCACTTCTACATCCTCATTCTCTGGTTACATTTTATTTACTTCATGCTTTGTGTCTCATATTTGAGTGCACAGGCTGTAAAAGAGGTGATTTTCTCAGTTATTACCATGTCTCTTACATACATTCACTATCTAGTCAACTGGTCAACATTTTTGCCCTACACACCTCTAAATCATAAATTTTCTGGTTACATTTTTATTTACTTCATGCTCTGTGTCCCACATTTGAGTGCATAGGATGTGAAAGAGGTAATTTTCTCAGTGATTACCATGTCTCTTACATACGTTCACTGTCTAGTCAACTGGTGAACATTTTTGCCCTACTCACCTCTAAATCATAATTTTCTGGTAACAATTTATTTATTTCATGCTTTGTATCCCATATTTTAGTGCATAAGATGTCAGAAAGGGTGATTTTTTTTTAGTGACTGCCATGTCCAATACTTACTTTCACTATGCTGTCAGCTTGTGAACACCTCTGCATTACTCTCCTCAAAATCATTATTTTTTGGTTAAAATTCAATTAATTCATGCTTTGTGTCCATTATCTATGTGAATGGGGTCTTAAATAAGTGCTATGCATGTCCGGTAGGGAGGTAGGTAGGTGGTTTTCTGATTTAGGTTAGGTTAGGTTACGATCAGGAATGTGGTGCTGGAGCTTCAGGGCCACTATCCGGACAAGACCACATTCCAGTCATGCCTTTGGCTCTATTACATCGGATAGTGGGAAGATTACTGTACAGTATATATATGATAAACACATATAAATACATATATATATATACAGTATGTCTAAACTATCACGGACTAATTGGGGCCCAGCCATTCCGAAAAATGCGAAATTCCGATAAAAGCGACATCCGGACTTACCCCTGCTAATCCAAACTTTTTCCAATATATCAGACATTAGTCTGGATTGCATCAGTGGTTTTCACCACCATTGCAGTTGTACTGTGTTATACCTTCACTACATTCATCAAATGGTATAATATTACTGTACTGAGTACTGAAAAACATGTCTTTAACTTGTCTTATTGTGGTGTACATAGCTGAAGTGGTCAGGCAGTCCGGACTGCTTCTGGCTTTATCAGACTTTTTCCGATATATAGGAGTTTAGTCTGGTAGCTCCTCGAGTATGATAAAAGCGAATTCCGGTCTATTGAAGTCCGCTATATTGAGGTTTTACTGTATATCTATCTATCTATCTACTGCCAGACGCCTCAATCCTGCACGGGGTGGCCACAAACAAATCGCCACCATGTCACTATGTCCCCTGCCATTTCATTACCACGCTCCCAACTCGCACCCCCCTCTCTCATATGCCTCTCCACTCCATCCCTCCATCTCATCCTCAGCCTCCCCCTCACTCTCGCCCCCTCTACCTCACTCACATACACTCTCCTCGTCAGACTTTCACTCTCCATCCTCTCCACATGCCCAAACCACCTTAACATGTTTCTCCTAACGCTTCCTATCACGTCCACAACCACACCACAACGCTCCTTCACTTCCTCACTTGTTAGTCTGTCTCTCCATGTGACTCCACATGCTCCTCTCAAATAACTCATTTCCACTGCTCTCACTCTTGACTTCTGTCCTTCCAACAGGGACCAAGCTTCACTTCCATATGTTAGAGTTGGTATCACAATAGTACTGTCATGTAACAACTTTTTCACTTAGGGTGGTTATGGGCATGTACGTGGGTGCTCGCACCCAGGTAAGAGTGAATGGAGTTTTGAGTGATAAGTTTCCCGTGAATGTTGGTGTGCATTAGGGGTCAGTTTTGAGTCCCTTGTTGTCTATCATGGTGCTTGAAGCCCTCTCACGTGACTTCAGAGATGGACTCCCTTGGGAGATGTTATATGCTGATGATTTGGTGTTGATTGCGGAGAATGAAGGGGAGGCTGAGGAAAGATTTAAGAAGTGGAGAGATGGTATGGGGTACAAGGGCTGAAGGGTAAATGCATATAAAACAAAAGTGATGATATCTAGGGTTGGTGGTGGTACAATCAGAGGAGAGGGAGAGTGGCCATGTGCAGTTTGCCACATGGGTGTGAGAAGTAATTCCATCTTGTGTAGTGTTTGTGATAAATGGGTGCAGAAGAGATGTAGTGGTATTAGAGGTAGACTGCGAGATAATGATGATTTCAAGTGTGCGGCGTGTCGGGGAGAGCAAGTGCAGATTGTTAGGCGTGAGAGGGTTGAACTTGCAGGTGAGTCTCTTGAGTGTGTGGAGGAGTTTTGTTATTTGGGAGACATGTTATGTGTCGGAGGTGGGGCTGGAGTTAGCTCGGTTGCTAGGGTGAGAAGTGGTTGGAAGAAGTTCAGGGAGCTGTTGCCTATCCTGACATTGAGAGGACTCTCCTTACGTGCTAAGGGGTATTTGTGTGCAGCATGTGTTAGGAGTGTGATGCTATATAGTAGTGAGACCTGGGCAGTAAAGGAAGAGGATATTTGCAGGTTTAAACGTACAGAAATGACAATGATTAGGTGGATGTGCGGTGCGTCCCTGCGTGCAAGGCCTGGGGGGGCTGGGTTTACGATGGAAGAGTTGAGAGGTAGGATGGGACTGGAGTGTGTTGGTGTTGTGATGAGGAGAGGTAGGCTGAGGTGGTTTGGACATGTGGAGAGGATGGGGGATGATAATTGGGTACAGAGGGTGAAAAGTGTTAATATTGGGGGAGGGGTTGGGACGGGCAGACTGAGAAAGACATGGGACAAGGTCATTAAGTGTGACTTAAGGGTTAAGGGACTGAACAGGGAGGCTGCCAGAGATCGAGCAGCATGGAGAGCTGCCATTAAGTGACCAAGGCCGACGCATGCAAGCATGTTGGAGCCTTCAAAAACGAAACGAAACAAAACAAAACGATGCTCACCTCCCTGTTTCTTATCACTGCTTTCAACGAACCAGCAACCTTCCTTCCCTGCTGCACCCTTTCGAGCACTTCACCCTCCAGACTTCCCTCCTTACTCATCACACTACCCAAGTACTTAAATGCACTCACATTCTCCATATCCTTCCCATCCAATCTCACTGTACATTCACTGGCTTCACTTCTCTCAAAGACCATCATTTTACTCTTCCCTACATTCACTTTTAGATTCCGTTTCTTACACACTCTCCCAAACTCATCTACTAAGCCTTGCAGCTCCCCTTCATCTTCACTCAACAACACAGTATCATCTGCAAACAACAGTACAGGGAGTTTCCAAACACTGCCCTCTCTCACTAGGGCCGCTCCAACATCCACTGCCCGACCTTGTATCTCTTTTATAACCCCATCCATGTACAGATTGAACAACCATGGAGACATGACACATCCTTGTTTCAATCCAACCTTCAAATGGAAAGATTCACTCAGTTTGCCATCCACACGCACTGCAGCCTTAGCACCCTCATACATACTCTTCACTGCCTTCAACAACTTCCCATCCACTCCATATATTCTTAATAC
>JAGKTI010003130.1:14077-33236 GCA_018397915.1 Birgus latro | reverse complement strand
TCGATGTTGGAGATGACATTGAGACCAATGTATCTGAAGGCTTTTGATTCTGAACTGCCGATGAGGAATATTTGACTCACGGTTTATCACTTGCTGTTCGAACTCATGTGTACCAGTCCAAAGGAAGTCGTCGACATAGATGCATACAACGCCTTCGACTTTGCCACTATTGCTCCANAAAAAAAAAACAGTAATATAAGCCGAAAGGAAACAATGTAAGGATAAACAATACACTACCCTACAAACAAGTGGAGTGAATGGGAAATCCGGTTTGAGGGGGGAGCGAGGAGCGGCCGGGGGTCGGGAGGGTCGGTAACGAAGGGGTTAAGAATATACGGAGCACATGGGAAGTTGTTGAATGCCATGAAGAGTATCTATGATGGTGCTAAACGGCAGTGCATGTGGATAGCGAACTGAGTGATTTTTCTATTTGAATATTGGATTGAAACAGGGATGCATAATTTCCCCAAGGTTGTTCAATCTGTATACTGATGGGGTTATAAAAGAGATACAAGGTAGGGCAGTGGATGTTGGAGCAACTCTAATGGGAGAGGGAAGTGTTTGGAAATTCCCTGTACTGTTGTTTGCAGATGATACTGCATTGATATGTGAAGACTAAGAGGAACTGCAAGGCTTGATGAATGTGTCTGGGAGAGTAAGATATGGATCTAAAGGTGAATGTAGGGAAGAGGAAAGTTATGGTCTTCAAGAGAAATGAAGCCGCTGAATGTACAGTGAGGCTGGATGAGGAGGAAATGGAAAATGTGAGTGTGTTTAAGTACTTGGGGTGTGTGAGTGAGGATGGAAGTTTAGAGGATGAAGTGCTTGAAAGGGTACAACAAGGAAGAAAGGCTGCTGGTTCTTTGAAAGAAATGATAAGGAACAGGGAAGTGAGCATGGAAGTAAAAAAGTCACTGCATGACAGAAATGTGATATCAACTCTAATTTATGGAAGTGAAACTTGGACCTTGCTGGAAGGATACAAATTAAAAGTAAGAGCAGCAGAAATGAGTTGTCTGAGAGGAGTATGTGGAGTTACGTGGAAAGACAGACAAATGAAAAAGTGAAGGAGTGTTGTGGTGTGGATGTGGAAGTAATAGAAAGCATTAGGAGAAATACACTGAGGTGGTTTGGCCATGTGGAGAGAATGGAGAACAAGAGACTAATGAGGAGAGTGTATGCAAGTGAAGAGGAGGAGGGAAAGGGAGGGAGAGGCCGAGGATGAGATGGTGGGATGGAGTGGAGAGGTATATGAGAAGGGGGTGTGAGCTGGGAGCAAGGCAGTGAAATGGCGCTGGACAGGGCGACATGGAGGTGTTTTGTCTGTGGCCACCCCTTACGGGATTGAGGTGTCCGGAAATAGACAGACAGATACACAGCTCTCTTCTCCACTATCAATTTACCATTTTTATCTTTCATTCCCCTACTACAGTACTACTACTGCTATTGCTTCTACTACTATACTAATAATAACCAACTTGAATAATGATGATATACATTATCCTTGATGCCATTTTACCTTAGCTTTCTTCTTGATTTCTTTGGTAAGCGGAAGAACTGGATGAGGACCCATGGTGGACAAAGCACCATGGGAGTAACGCTTGATAGGGGGCCGATGAAACAGCCGCAGTTTTTTTTCTCCCATGTGGGTTGGAATAAATGGTGGCTGAAGCTCTACCTGTAATGAAAAACCAGATTGAGTGACTGCAGAATGCTTAATATTGGTGAGCATACTTCTGCAACTGCATACATCATTATGTTTACCCTGCTTCCTAGTGTCACGTTTTTACATTAGTACAGCAACTGGGCTTTGTTGTCTCACAAACGTCATGCAAATTCACTTAATAAAATTCTAAATCCCTTATCTGGCATTGCACAACTGTAAACTGCCTTACCATCGAAAAGTCAGATAATACCAAACAAGAATATGAACCTGTCCACATTACTAATTCTAAAAGACATTATATCATGCTCAGGAGCAAAACAAACTTGAAGGACATAAATCATTCGAAAGTGATAGGTTAAATACTGTAATTTGAACACAGGGAGAGTGAGTGAGAAAGTAGAACAAGTGGCTGAGACAATGACTAAGAAACAGGTGGATGTATGCTCTATGCAAAGACACACTTTTGAGCAAGACAATTTACAATGGTAAATAGTGCTAGAATTTTACTGGAAACAAAGTCATGATGGGTCTGATAAGTGTTAAACCTGTTAGCTAAGAGGTTGGTTAAACGCTGACTGAGAGGTGATTTTAAAGTATGATGAATGTAACCAAGGTGAGAGATAAAATGAGAGTTCAGATACTTAAGGTTGGTAAGAAAGAGCCATCAGAGATATCTGCATTTGCCTCACAGGTGGGGCTACAGTACATGAAGAGGTTAAGGATACTTTTTGGGACGACCTGACTCATGTTGTTGGGGGTGAGGGTTTTTGTGAGACTATGGCAAAGGACACTACAGTAATTAGAATGGACATGTGGGCACACAGGCTCAAGGACGTGGATGACAGATAGATGGTGGAGCTGTGTAACTAATAATGTAGAAGGCGAGAGAATATTTGAGTCTGGAATGGCAAAGAACATGACTCTTTCTTGGATGGAAAGTTTGACAAGAGCCTAGTTTGGGATTTTAACAACTGGTGAGGAGTGAGTAGAGCAGCATGGAGGACCTGATATATAATCTACTGCTGAGAAAATATGAGAGGAAGAAAAATATTATGGACCTCAAAAAACCAAAGGTGAAGAATCAGGCAGAGAAAGAAACTTTAAATCTGGGGTTGGGTACAGGAATGAGAAGATGAGGTGTCATGACTGGGACAGAAAATGTGCTTTAACCCCTGCCAGGCTAATTCACTGTAAGGTAGTTTATTTCCCCCTAAACACTATTTTATAACCAATTTCAACTCTAACTCATATGAAGCATCCAGCTTGGTCCAAGTAGACATTCACTGTGCCTCATATGAGGTCTGCAGCTTGGCACAATTTAACCCAGGACTCAAAAGGGGTCAAAACTTGGCATACAATGTGTTGCTGGTGGAATTAGGAAGTTGATGCAACTTCATGCAAGAGTGAAACTAGCCACCCACTCACCCAACTACACATATTACGACTACTGTACTCACAACAGGAGTGGAATGCTGCAGGAGCCCCCCACCCATAGACATCTTTATGGTTTGTTCAGATGACTTGGGCTGATAGTACTCATCATTGGATATATTGAAGGGGTCCTTATCAGGGGACTTTGGTGGAGGAGGAGGAGATTCTTCTTCAATGGTGGTGATGACTCCTGCCTTCCCAAGAAGAATCTTCGATTTCTTCACATGAGGGTGAGGAATCTTTACTTTCACTGGGGCATCCGCTGAGGGTAAAATTTATTCAATTACATCTACCCTTCTTTATAACAAACGTGTGAAGTCAGTGATGTGGAAATGGCTACACCCTTACAATTGTTCAAAATGATAAGAGAAAAACAACACACACACGTACATAGCACACCCACATACACAGCCATAACCATTCTAACCAGTTGCTCCTCAATCCCAAGCTCTCCCATTGTCCACCTAACCACCTCCCTACAGACAATGTCAAAGATCTTCTCAAAATCAACAAAAACAAAGTACAGCTCTATTTTCCTTCCTATCTCTTTTTCATGAAGCTGTCAGACAATGAATACAGCATCAGTGGTCTTTGCCTGACACACTCTCGTACTTTATCTCATCAATACAGTAATCACTTTTCCCTTACCATACCTTCTAGAACTTTTGCCATTACCTTCAGTATCTGGTCCAAAAGTTTTAGCATCTAAATTCCTCTTTCCAAGGCATTACTCTTCCCCTTATACACACTTAAAGTCATACTCTTCAGCCAGTCATCTGGGATGACAAACTTTTTTTTTTTTTTCGATGTAAGGAAGAAACAAAGGCCAGGAGCCTGAAAAAATGTTCCCTCCAAAGAAAGATGTATACCATGATAACAGACAGTCAAATTCAAGATCCATTCAATTCAAGATGCCTGGACACACTGCATTTGAAAGACTGGAGATCATAGGCAGTAGGAAATACAGACAGTGGGAGACAGTCTCAGAGATGACCTGTTTCATATGTGAAGGACTGGGAGTAATGGTTAACTTTTGCATTAGAGAGCTGGACAGAAAATGCATGAGAGGTTGTTGCCATGCACCCGCCATAGTGGTGGAGGGATGCAAACAGACAGTTCAGAGGAGCAGTGACCATCAAAGTAGTGACAGAAAAGAGATAAAGATGCAACAGTGCAGTGAAGACACAGAGGTTGAAGGAAGCCAGTAAGAAGAGGAGCATCAATGAGATGTAAAGCCTTAGACTCCAACCTGTTCAGGAGAGCTATATGTGGGAAGCCTCCACACAAGAGAGTTGTATTCTACACAAAGGCAAATAAAACCTGTGTATAAAGTAAAAAACTGTGCAGAGGTAAAGAAGGTATGGAGTCAGCTTAGCACATCCAATCTCTTGGAAACAGCTTTTACAAGAGGTACAGTAATATTATGATCTTTCCAAGACAAATCCAGAAAGAATGAAACCACAAGTATGTTTAAAGATGATGCAAAATTGAGTTGGATATTGCTGAAAATTCAAGGATACTCCTGTGGACGATTTTGTCGGGTTGAAAGATGTAAGAATTGAGTTTTTTATGCATTAAAAACAACAACATTACTTTTACCCCAATCAGAGATATAAGCTACGTCAGACAGGTGTGCCATACCCTCATCCCTTGTTTGCTGAAGTAACTGCAGAGATGGACACTGTGAGAAGCAAATGGAAAAGTGAATAATGGAGTCATCAGTGTGTGCGGGGACAGGGTTAGATGTAAAACTTAAGGTCACTGCTGAATAAAAGGATGAGAGTTGGTGATAGGACAGAGCACTGAGGAACACCACCACTGGCAGCTCTGAGAGAAGAACATTGTTAGTGCATATTGTTGTAAGTGTGTATGCGCACGCACACACCTGCTGAGTCACGAGTGATGATGTCATCGGAAGGTTCCTGTGGTATGCAACCAGGGACGTTGGCAGTTCACGTTGTGAGGCCGGTGAGTGTGGTTTTCCCTAGTTTCCTACACTGGTAGCAGAGCGTAGTTACGAAAAATGGCGTCGTGTTCGACCAAGTGGCCTCCAGAACTTGAAAATGATTTTGCTTATGAGAGCTGGAAAAAAGACATTGGCATTTGGTGCGAACTGATGTACCTAGTGAAAGAAAAACAAGCCTTAGCTATTCACCTGTCATTGTCTGGAAGAGCGAGGGTGGCATCTTCTGAGATTGATGCGGATGTTCTGAAGCAGAAGGATGGTGTTCAGACCCTGCTGAAAAAATTAGACGGTTTATTTCTCGTGGACAAAGGATGTCGACAGCTTGCATCTTTTTATGAGTTGTACAACCTCAGAAGAGCCAATGATATGAACATTCGTGAGTTCGTGACAGAATTTGAGCATGTTTATTTCAAATTTACAAAGCAGGACATGGAACTGCCAAATTCTGTGATGGCTTTTATGCTCATAGCTGCATGCAAACTTTCAGACAGTGAGCGACAACTAATGATGTCCGCGATAACTGAGGTGACATACGAAAATATGAAATCTGCCCTGAATCGCGTTTTTGCTGGTGAAATTGGCAGGCAGAACGAGGCATCAGTGTCCGCCCAGGAGATGAAAGGCGAACCAGTATTTTGGAGTGACGAAGTTGAGGGAGAGGAAACGTTTTATACTAGACGTACTCGATGAGGAAGAAGAATGTTGCGGGGTGGTGCAATACGTGATCGACATCGTGGTAGTGGCCGATGTTCAACCGTATCTTCTAGAATTCCCCAACGCTCATCCACCAGCAGGAGGCAGAACCCACTTGGGTCTGATGGAAAGGTATTGAGGTGTTTTGTATGTGATTCTAGATTTCATTGGGCACGTGACTGTCCGGATGCATACAAAAACGACGGCAGTCGAGAAGAGAATTCTGAAACAGTGCATCTGTCATTACTTATGGGCTATGCGGATGATGCCGCAAGTAGAGGTAAGTCACAGACTAAGGGATGTGCTCTTCTAGACACAGGGTGTTCTACAACTGTATGTGGAGTTGAATGGATCAATTGCTATCTAAGTGAGCTCACTGATTACGAACGTGATGCTATAAGAGAAGAAGCGTCATCCTCAACGTTTACTTTTGCTGATGGTGTCACACTTTCTCCCCTCATACGTGTTACTCTGCCCTGCTACATTGGAAACATGCGTGCTACCATCGTGACTGATGTTGTGGACTGCACTATTCCCTTGCTGTTGAGTAGACGTTCCATGAAAAAAGCAAAAATGTTGATCAACCTTGGAACTGACCAGGTCAAAATTTGTGGAACTATCACTGATTTAAAGTCCTCATCTTCAGGCCATTACTTACTTCCAATTTCCTTATGACTAGATCGTGAATTTTGTGAAACAATCATGTTGGCATCTCGTGGGGGGTGATGTAGAAAAACCCGCTTTGAAGCTTCACAGGCAGTTTGGACACCCTACATTGGCAAAATTAATTAAACTGATCACAGATGCGGGAATTAAAAGTTCAAAACTGGAACGGGCTATCAAGGCTGTATCTGATGCTTGTACAGTCTGTTGCAGATTTAAGAAAGCCAAGCCCCGACCCGTAGTCAGTTTGCCCATGGCGTCTAAGTTTAACGAAGCCATAGCATGGATTTAAAAGCTTGGGGAAGGCATTATTTCTTAGTCCTTGTTGATTTGGCGACCAGGTATTGTAATGTGATAGTAATCGCGGATAAGTGTGTGCCCACTATTATCAAAGGAATATTTCGGAGCTGGATTGTTGTGTTTGGCGCACCTAGAAAAATTCTTACAGACAATGGCTGTGAATTCAACAATGCGGAAATGCGAGCACTGGGAGAGGCCTTCAATATCAAGATCACGACAACGTCTGCAGAGAGTCCTTGGAGCAACGGAGTCTGTGAGCGTCAAAATGCAGTCATTGGTGACATTGTTAGGAAGATAATGGCTGATAGCCAGTGTGAATTGGATGTGGCCTTGCCATGGGCAGTATCAGCAAAAAATGCTCTCACCAACTACTCAGGCTTTTCTCCTAACCAACTTGTTTTTGGTCAAAACCCTGGTCTGCCTAATGTGTATGCAAATGATCCTCCAGCCTTGAAACCTTGATCACCATCGAAAATTGTGAGAGACAACTTGAATGCTCTTCATTTAGCTAGACAAGAGTTTATAAAGACTGAATTAGATGAATGTTTGGCTAGGGCTCTGCGGCACAACGTACGTTCGAGTGACCTAAACGACATCCGAAAAGGAGATGAAGTCTTCTATAAAAGAAATGACAGTCATGAGTGGCACGGTCCCGGAACTGTAATAGGCAGAGATGGGAAACAAATTCTGGTGAGACACGGTGGTGTCTACGTGCTAGTGCACATATGTCGTCTAGCGTGTGTGCCAGAGCAAGATACTACAGTTGAAAGTGGTGTCAGCAGTGATGAGAAGAACAATGTTGTCCAGGAGAAGCCTAATGACGATCCTCCGCAAGTGTTGAATGACTATCCACCAGATGACGAGTCGGAAGATGGTGTGGTTCCAATTGATGAGCCACCCACAGTTTCTGTTCCGATTAATCAGCTTCCCAAAGTTTCTGTTGGTCAACGTATAAAGGGAATACATTCAGAAAGTGGAGAGTTGGTGTCTGGAAGGATTATGAGTCGGGCAGGTAAAGCCACTGGAAAGTACAAACACAAATATAATTTGAAGAGGGACTCTGACGGCAGCATTGATTGGATAGATTTGCAGAAGGATCTTAGCGAATGGGAAGTGGTTGATGATGACGCAGAAATGCTTGTTCTTTTCAACTCTTAGGCCGTATTATGCGTTAAGGAAAATGTAATTACAAACTGGCAGAATAATGATGTGTATGAGGAAGTAGATGATGTTGGGCAAGGTGCCATAACGGTTCGATGGGTTGTAACAGAAAAACTGAAAAATGGAAAGCCTATTGTTAAGGCCCGCTTAGTCGCCAGAGAATTTGCGGAAGACACAGTGGATCTCCAAAAAGACTCGACTACTTGTTCAAAGGAAGCAGTGCGTTTGGCACTTTCTTTGGCCTCCACCAACCAGTGGGATTGCCACACTATGGACTTGAAGGCTGCCTACTTGCAAGGTAACGACATTGAGAGAGTTGTTCATTTATGTCCTCCGCCTGAATATGCAAATGGTAAGTTATGGAGACTAAAGAAAACTGTTTACGGCCTTTGTGATGATGCTAAGCATTGGTATCTGCGCGTAAAAGATCAGTTGTTGAGTCTCGGAGCTAAAGTGTCATCACTGGATTCAGCGCTGCTCTCTTGGAGCAATGGTGGCAAAGTCGAAGGCATTGTATGCATCTACGTCAACGACTTCCTTTGGGCTGGTACACATGAGTTCGAACAGCAAGTGATAAATCGTTTGAGTCAAATATTCCTCATCGGCAGTTCAGAATCAAAAGCCTTCAAATACGTTGGTCTCAATGTCATCTCCAACATCGATGGCAGCATAACGCTCGACCAATTCCAGTATGATTCATCTTTGAAACCAGTCACGCTGAGTAAACATCATGCAGCAGTAAAATCAGGGGAGCTGTCCGAGTCTGAGAAAATGGAGTACCGAGCATTAATTGGGCAACTCAACTGGATTGCCACACACACTCGGCCAGATATTGCCTTTGATGTGTGTGAGTTGAGTGTGAACAGCAACCGAGCTACCGTAGCGGATTTGCTTAGACTCAATAAGGTGATCCCAAAGGTGAAGACTGACAACATGAAGCTATACATTCCAAGAATGGGGCCGATCGAGGACTGTCATATAGAGTGCTTTTCGGATGCCTCATTTGCCAACCTTGCAGGCAATGGATCTCAGGGAAGTTTTGTGATCTTCCTACGAGATGCTAGTGAGGCAAGATGTCCTATATTCTGGCAGACAAGAAAGATCAGGAGGGTCGTCAAATCTACCTTATCTGCTGAGGCGTTAGCGCTGCTTGAATGTGCTGAAACTGCTGTATATCTCTCCAACATATTGCGTGAGGTTTCTGGATGTGGAAAGATCAAAATAAAGTGTTTTGTTGACAACAAGAGTCTGGTGGACGCCCTTTACTCCTGTAGGAGCGTAGAAGACAGGAAATTGCGCACTGATATTGCTGTGTTGCGGGACATGTTGGAGCGGGGGGAGATTGATGAGGTATCCTGGGTGGATACATCACAACAACTGGCTGATTGTCTCACCAGGAAAGGTGCCTCGACCGAGTGGCTGCGTGCAGCAGTCAGCCGAGACTAGAAAGTTTATAATACTTCAAGAGACATCACATACCTGTATGTGGCCACAGACTGGGTCTTGATAGTATTTAAGCAAAAGTGTATGTACTGGATACACAGTGCATATCGGGTGTTGATGGTACTCACACAAAAGTCTATGTATTGGATACATAGTGTGTATCAGACGCAAACAGACCATCCAGCTTCGTCCTTGGAATCTTATTTTTTTTTTTTTTTTATGCAATGAAGAAGCAACCAAAGGCCACAGGCCTGCATACTGTTCCTTCCAAGAAAAAGCAAAAACAATACAAAAGAGAGCCAAATTCAAGTTAACAAGAAAGGACGAGAGTGTTAATGCATACTGTTGTTAGTGTGTGTGCGCTCGCACACACCTGCTGAGTCACGAGTGATGACGTCATCGGAAGGTTCCTGTGGTATGCAACCAGGGACCTTGGCAGTTCACGTTGTGAAGCCGGTGAGTGTGGTTTGCCTAGTTTCCTACACTCATCCCTTGTTTGCTGAAGTAACTGCAAAGATGGACACTGTGAGAAGCGAATGGAAAAGTGAATAATGGAGCCATCAGCGTGTGAGTGGACAGGGTTAAATGTACAACTTAAAGTCACTGCTGAATAAAAGGATGAGAGTTGGTGATAGGACAGAGCACTGAGGAACACCAGCATTGGCAGCTCTGGGAGAAGAACATTGGTTGGCTATAGAATGACCAGAAAGGCAGCCAGAGATGAAGGCACAGATAGATGGATAGAAACCATAAAAGGGCAGTTTGGAAATTAAAGATTTATGTCAGACTCAATTAAAAGCCTTTGAGATGTCAAGTGCAATGACAAAGTTTTTGCCAAAGTCCTGAAAGGAGGCTGACCAGGAGTCAGAAAGGTAGGTGAGAAGATCGCCAGCGGAGCATCCCTGGTGGAACCCATACTGATGATCGGAAAGTTGGTTAGGATAGGAAAGGTGCTTTAACAATTTTTTGTTAAGAACAGACTAAAAAAATTTTTTGAAATACAGGATGTTAAAGCAACTGGGTGATAGTTAGAGGGCTGGGAATGGTCACCCTTCTTTGGGACAGGTTAAATGAGAGCAAACTTCCAGCAAGAAGGAAAGGTACAGTACATGTTGACAGACAACAGCAAAAGAGTTTACCTTGGAATGGTGTAAGCACAGAAGCACAGTTCTTGAGGACAACAGCCTTGTTAGTATTGAGGCCAGTGATGACAGAAAATACATCAACTGAAGAAATTTTAATGTCTGGCATGAGGAAGTCAGAGGAAGGAGGTGATAGTGGAACAGCACCGGAATCGTGTAAGGTGGAATTGTATGAGAAAATCTGAATGAAGGGCTCTGCTTTATCAGTGGAAGCAGTAGCTATGAAGTCATCAGAGTGGAAAAGAGGGGGGAAGGATGATGAGGTAAAGTTGTTAGAAAAGTTTCTGGCAACGAGCCACAAGGAACCGTAAGAATTTGAGTTGGTGAGTTCAGGGCATTTAGAATGATTGAAATTATTTTTTGCAGAGCGAAAAACAGACTTAGAAAGATTCTGGGTAGAAACATAAAAGAGACGAGATTCAGGGGTGGGTTGGCGTACCCCCTCAAAACCAGCCAAATAAAGTGCAAAACTTATGTCCAATGTGCTAGGCACCATTAGCAATGCTCCCCTAAAAAACTCCAATAACCTCATAGAACAACTAAAAACCAAGGTTTACAAAACAAGGTAGTTGTGAGTTTTGATGCACAGTCCTTATTCACTAATGTAACTGCAGAAGGGAACCTGTGAGCAGTGGAGAGAGCGTTGGAGAACATCAAAGGGGAGGAGCTGACCATACCGAAGGAAGACTGTCAAACCTGTCTTATTATGCACAGGATTTGCGGCGTTTATGTTCAGCAGTGAAGAATATGTACATCACAAGGGCCTAGACATGGGCTCTTCCCTCAGTGATGTCATGGCCTCCCTCTACATGGAGATATTGGAGGCTGACAATTACAAAAGAAATATGAGTAGAGGATCAAAATGGCTCAGATATGTTGAAGATGTGCTCACTATAGTGCTGAGTGGAACAGATATGGAGAATAAATTGTGGATGATAAACATTGTAAAGATAAAGAAAATAGTTTACCATTTCTAGATACCACAATCTGTGGAAAAGAAGCTGTAAAATTCTCAATTCATAGCAGGCCAACCAACAAGGACAAATTCATTCATGATTCATCCACTCACAGTAACAGAACAAAATCAGGTGTAGTGATAGTTTTTTTTTTTGGAGGCATTTAGGGTATACAATAAAAACTTCCTAAAGAAAGAATGTAAGTACATAACAGACCCATTTAAAAAGTTATGTTACCCTGAATATTGGCTTATAAGTCTCAAAAACAAAGCAGAAAGGATAATGAAGAGGAACAGAAGTTATAATATGAATCCAAATAAAGAGAATGAGAGATACATATCAGTCCTGAACTCTGTAATAGGTGACTATATAGGTGCCTGGGGGTAGGGGGATTTTTCAAGAATTCTCCCCCAGTATCCCTGGTTGCCATAAGAGGCGACTAAAAGGGTTGGTGGTGGGTTAGTGCCCCACCCCGTAAAAACAATTAACTAAGAATACGAACAAGAAGCCTCAGACCAGGACTGACCAAAAGTTGACGAAAAAGGACCGGACAAAGGACGTGGTAAAGATTGAGACATGGAATGTAAGGGGTATGAATCATGAGGTGAAAGAGAGAGAGATTGTACAAGTGCTTGAGAGTGCGAAAGTGGATATATGTGGAATAACTGAAACTAAATGGCGAGGTGAGAGTGTGAGAGAATGGGAGTATGGATGGGGTATATGCGCGGGAGTGGGTGAGAATGAGAAGGTGAAAGAGGGAGTGTGTATTGCTGTGAGCAACAGATGGAAGGAGAATGTAAGAGAGTATGGATCAGTTGGGTCAAGGATTGTATGGGTAAGAGTGAAAGTTGGACTACAAATGTGGGCAACTGTGTGCGTGTATGCGCCAACACAAGATCGTGTAAGTAGAGTGAGAGAAGAGTTCTGGACAAATGTGGAAGCCTGCTTGGAAAAGTTTGAAAGGAATGAGAGAGTGTTTCTGATTGGAGATATGAATGGACAAGTAGGGAATGAGAAGGTGGATGGAGTGCTTGGTGAGTAGGGTGTGCCTGCAGAGATGGATGAGAATGGCAGTGCTTTAGTGGACATTTGTGCTGGGAGGGGGTTGGTATTAGCTAATACCCACTTCAGGCACAAAATGATCCATAGGTATACACAGTGAGTGGTTAGACGGGTGGACAGTGGAATGAATGAACGGAAGGCAATGACTGACTATGTGTGTGTGGATGAAAGGATGAGAAGATGTGTAATGGATGCAAGAGTATATAGAGGTTGGAGGAGTGGACTTTCTGACCACCACTTGGTGGTGGCCAGAATCAGAATCCAAACAAGACGGAGGAAGAGAAGAAGGGAAGGGCAGGAGGAAGTATTTGTTACGAGGGGGGTAGAAAAGTTACAAGAAGATGGAATAAAGGCTGAATATAAAAGGGAAGTGGAGCGATTGGGTAAATACAGGTTGGAGCAGATGGGGGACGTGGAAGGTGTGTGCAAGATATTCACAGAAGAAATCTGTGCAGCATGCGAGGTGGTGTGTGGGGTGAAGAGAAGACGAAAGGGGGTTCAGGGAACAGCGTGGTGGACTGAAGAGGTGAGAGAGGCTGTGGCACAAAAGAAGGAAGCACATAATGAGTAGATGAGGAACAGGGGCGTCGAAGAAGCTGAGAGACGGACGAGAGAGTTATGTGTAGAGAGGAGGAGAGAGGTGAAAAGATTAGTAAGAGAGAGTAAGAAGAGAGTGGATGAGGAATTTGGAAGGAATTTGAGTGTAAAGTGGAGGGAATGTAAGAAAATGTTAAGGATGGAGGTAAAGAGAGCTAGACAGGGTGCCAACAAAGTCAGTGGGGGTGTGAAAGATAAAAATGGTAGATTACTAGTGGAGAAGGGAGAAAAAGTAAACAGACTGAGAGAACACTTTAATGAACTGTTGAACATAGAGAATGAAAGTAATGCAAGTATAAGTGGCTGGGGAATGGTGGGGAGGAGGGTTGTGAGAAGAGAGGAAGAAATCAGTAGGATGGAAGTGGTGGAAGCAATGAAGAAAGTAAAAATGGGGAAAGCCCCAGGAATTGATGGAGTGTGTGGTGAAATGCTGAAGCATGGGGGAGAGATAGTAATAGAATGGATGTGGAAGGTGTGCAGACTGGCTTGGGAGGAGGGTAGAGTCCCGGAGGACTGGAAGTCAGGTATAATTATTCCTCTGTACAAAGGAAAAGGGGAAAAAGAAGTGTGTGGTAATCATAGGGGCATTTGCCATTTCAGTGTATTAGGAAAAGTATATGGTAGGATATTTATTGATAGAGTTAGGGAAATAACAGAGGAATTAGTTGGAGAAGAACAAGGAGGTTTTAGGAAGGGAAGAGGTTGCGTAGACCAGATATTCATTCTTAGATCCTTAGTGGAAAAGTTTCTAGAGAAAGGCAAGAAGTTGTATGCAGCCTTCATGGATCTGGAGAAAGCATATGACAGGGTGGATAGACAAGGATTGTGGAAGGTATTAAGAATATATGGGTTGGATGGGAAGTTGCTGAAGGCAGTGAAGAGTATGTATGAGGGTGCTAAGGCTGCAGTGTGTGTGGATGGCAAACTAAGTGAATCTTTCCATTTGAAGGTTGGATTGAAACAAGGATGTGTCATGTCTCCATAGTTGTTCAATCTGTACATGGATGAGGTTATAAAAGAGATACAAGGTTGGGCAGTGGATGCTGGAGCGGCCCTAGTGAGAGAGGACAGTGTTTGGAAACTCCCTGTACTGTTGTTTGCAGATGATACTGTGTTGTTGAGCGAAGACGAAGGGGAGCTGCAAGGCTTGGTAGATGAGTTTGGGAGAGTGTGTAAGAAACGGAATCTAAAGGTAAATGTAGGGAATAGTAAAGTGATGGTCTTCGAGGGAAGTGAAGCCAGTGAATGTACAGTGAGACTGGATGGGAAGGATATGGAGAATGTGAGTGCATTTAAGTACTTGGGTAGTGTGATGAGTAAGGATGGAAGTCTGGATGGTGAAGTGCTCGAAAGGGTGCAGCAGGGAAGGAAGGTTGCTGGTTCCTTGAAAGCAGTGATAAGAAACAGGGAGGTGAGCATGGATGTCAAAAAGTTGTTACATGACAGTATTGTGATACCAACTCTAACATATGGAAGTGAAGCTTGGACCCTGTTGGAAGGACAGAAGTCAAGAGTGAGAGCAGTGGAAATGAGTTATTTGAGAGGAGCATGTGGAGTCACATGGAAAGACAGACTAACAAATGAGGAAGTGAAGGAGTGTTGTGGTGTGGTTGTGGACGTGATAGGAAGCGTTTGGAGAAACACGTTAAAGTGGTTTGGGCATGTGGAGAGGATGGAGAGTGAAAGACTGACGAGGAGAGTGTATGTGAGTGAGGTGGAGGGGGCGAGAGGGAGGGGGAGGCCGAGGATGAGATGAAGGGATGGAATGGAGAGGTATATGAGAGAGGGGGGTGTGAGTTGGGAGCGGGGTAGTGAAATGGCGGGGGACAGAGCGACATGGAGGCGATTTGTTTGTGGCCACCCTGTGTGGGATTGAGGCGTCTGGCAATAGACAGATAGATAGTATAAAAGGTGGGATTAAGAATAGGCCCTTCATCTGGGGTAAAGATCAACCAGCTAATAAAGAGTAAAGGTAATATTACCAAAAATGAAAACAGTGTTATTTATAGAGTACCTTGTAATGGCTACCCAAAAGTAATATAAAGGTGAGACCAGGAGAGTCTTGCAAAAAGGCTAAGAGCAAATGGCAGATGTGTGTAGATGTAAAACTTCAAATTCTCTAGTCCTGCATACAGATCAATGCTGAAATCTAACAAAATGGCAGGAATGTATTATTTTAAAAAAGGGACTACACAAAAAGAAGAGGAAGGCTTCAAAAGCAGCACATATATGTACAAAAGTAGTCAATAATCATAGAGATGGCTTTAAGTGTTGGTCAATCACTGTGGCAGATGTAGCTTTGACCTCCCCACATGGGAGGGGAAGAGGGAGCAAATAGGCATAGGGAGAAGCAGGGTCAGGTCATGGTATGACCACCATATAGGTAAAGACAACAGAGGGAGGCAGCCAACCAGCTAAAGACACGCTAAAAGTCCTAGGGATGTCCTGTGTGTAAATGTCTCTAATTTCCTCACTTTTGTACAGTCTCCCTGAGGATGGACTCTGCATTGTCTGAAATGTTAGAGGAAATAAAGAACTTATGCTCTTTCATCTCTCTTTCCCTCCCACTCATTCCTATACACTCATATATATGACTGAATTTATCAAATCTGTAACTAAGCTTACTCCTATGGTTTCTGGGGCCTTCAACATTTTAGCAGTCAACCCAGACACACCTGCCACCTTCTCCAACTGCATCCTGCCTATTTCCCTGCTCTTTGTAGCAGCATCAATGAAAGGCCAAAGGCCAACACTAGACCCACTGACTTAAAACTTTCCCTGTTCCAGTCAAACTCCTCATTCACCAACCTCTTATACTCGTAATGCTCTCTCCAGGCATCTTTAATATCCTCACTGTCCTTTCCCTTCATCATTTTTCACACTCTACTCACCTATGATATCCTTGTTTTCCCTCTTCATCTGATTTGCCACCTTGGATACCACATTCTTATTTCCAGCACTATTTAAGTTATTCAGTAAAAGCCTGTGAGACTAAGATTTTGCCAAGTATACCATCCCTTTTCCATTTCCAGAAAACTCTTTTTTTCTCCTTAACTGAAGCTTATACATCCTCATTCCACTACTATGACACCTTAAGTCTTGGAGGGCCCCTTGTCCATCCACACACTGAATCAGTAACTCTCAAGAGATAGTTCACGGGAACTCTGACATGTTCATTAATCCTTCAGTCAACAGCTCCCGGTTCAGCTACCACTCTACTCATCTCCCTATACAAGGCATCCCTTACTGCTTGGTTTTTCAACTTTCATATTTTCCAGCAACCAGGTCATACATCAGTAGTTTATGCTGCTGACACACTCTCCGCACCCTATAAGTCTGACATCCTTCACCAACCTCCCATCAGTCCTCCTGACAGGAAATAGTCAATCTGGCTACTGTTATCCCCAGATTCATATGTAATCAGCCTAATCTTTCTTTTCCAAAAGTTATATGCAAGTATTAATACATTTCCATCAGCAAACAATATGAAATGCAATAGCATGTTGATCAGGTCATCCACACACTGATCGAGGCTTTATAAGTTTAGTCAGTTTAGTTTCTTGAAGCATTTTCTATGAAAACTGGCAGACTGCTTTTTTTCTGTTGATTTCACTACAGGATGCTGGTAGGTGGTGGTAAGCATCAATCACTCACTTGATGTAGTGTTGTCTCTTTCTATTCTATCTCTGTGTCTGACTTCCTTTCTTCCTGACTTTTCCTTTTCCTCCTTGTCACTTTCGATTGCTTTTCATTTCACTTCAGGTGGCTCTACACTGAGAACCACTTACAATGCTGGGTGGTAACCATATAATCAAACTATGGGGTGAAATGGAGCCTCCTAAGGTGCCCCTGTTAATTGGGTAGAGAGATACAAATGCAGCATCCATCCAGGAACCAGACCTTCACATCATTCCCAATGAATCACTGTGGCAAGGCACTGTCAGCCAATGGAACACCGGTACACTAAAAGAGACGGGCCTGCAAGGGTGGTTGCTTTACTGCGGTTGGCGAGTCTGCTCAGCCAGACAGACTAGGGTTGATCAACAACAACATCAGTTATTGGATCCACAACCTTCAGCAGAAATGCTTTTCTTTTGAATTCCTCAAACTGATTGACCAGATTAATTTTTAAAAATTAAGTTCATCAATCAACTCACATCTCAAGATATATCCTTCAACTGATCTTATCCCCTGTTGTTGCAGTTACACAACAGTTGTGGAGGTTGACTCAACTGATCCTTTTATCTCGGACCAGGCTTAGATCAATTTTGGTTCTGAAATACCCAAATCCCCTTCTTATAAAAATGTTATCAGGGTAAGAAATTATAGGAGTGGTGACCACAACTTGATCTATTGCAAAGTTGATCATCACTTAAACTGCATAGTGTACTTCTGATTTTTCTTCTGAAATTCACTGAGTATATACAGTACAGTAATTACTTGGTTACAATATACAATAATTCCTCAATTATCCAGACGCTCAATATCTGTACGTGTTCATTATCCAGACGCTGGACCTTCGTCGTCGCTCATTTTTGAAGGCTCCAACATGCTTGCATGTGTCGGCCTTGGTCACCTAATGGCGGCTCTCCATGCTGCTCGATCTCTGGCAGCCTCCCTATTCAGTCCCTTAACCCTTAAGTCACATTTAATGACCTCATCCCATGTCTTTCTCGGTCTACCCCTCCCAACCCCTCCCCCAATATTAACACCTCTCACCCTCTGTACCCAATTATCCTCCCCCATCCTCTCCACATGTCCAAACCACCTCAGCCTGCCTCTCCTCATCACAACACCAATACACTCCAGTCCCATCCTACCTCTCAACTCTTCTATGGTAAGCCCAGCCCCCCCAGGCCTTGCACGCAGGGACGCACTGCACATCCACCTAATCATTGTCATTTCTGTACGTTTGAACCTGCGAATATCTTCTTCCTTTACTGCCCAGGTCTCACTACCATACAGCATCACACTCCTGACACATGCTGCATACAAAGACCCCTTAGCACGTAAGGAGAGTCCTCTCAATGCCAGGAGAGGCAACAGCTCCCTGAACTTCTTCCAACCACTTCTCACTCTAGCAACTGAGCTAACTCCAGCCCCACCTCCGGCACCTAACATGTCTCCCAAATAACAAAACTCCTCCACACACTCAAGAGACTCACCTGCAAGTTCAACCCTCTCACGCCTAACAATCTCCTCCTGCTCTCCCCGACACACCGCACACGTGAAATCAGCATTATCTCGCAGTCTACCTCTAATACCACTACATCTCTTGTGCACCCACTTATCACAGACACTGCACAAGATGGAATTACTTCCCACACCTTTGTGGCAAACTGCACATGGCCACTCTCCCTCTCCTCTGATTGTACCGCCACCAACCCTAGATATCATCACTTTTGTTTTATCTGCATTTACCCTTAAGCCCTTGTGCCCCATACCATCTCTCCACTTCTTAAATCTTTCCTCAGCCTCCCCTTCATTCTCAGCAATCAGCACCAAATCATCAGCATACAACATCTCCCATGGGAGTCCATCTCTGAAGTCACGTGAGAGGGCTTCAAGCACCATGATAAACAACAAGGGACTCAAAACTGACCCCTGATGCACACCAACATTCACGGGAAACTCATCACTCAAAGCTCCATTCACCCTTACCTGAGTGTGAGCACCCACGTACATGGCCATAACCACCCTAACCAGCCACTCTTCCAACCCTAGCTTTCTCATTGCCCACTTCACCACCTCTCTAGGGACTCTGTCAAAGGCCTTTTCCAAATCAACAAAAACAAAATACAATTCCCTTTTCTTGCCAATATATTTTTCCTGAAGCTGTCGAACAATGAATATGGCATCAGTGGTCCCCCTGCCTGGCATAAACCCAAACTGCATCTCATTGATATTCACTCTTTCTCTAATCATACCTTCTAGAACTCTCTCCATTACTTTCATTATCTGATCTAAGAGCTTTATACCTCTGTAATTTCCCCTTTCCAGGGCATCACCCTTCCCTTTGTACACATTTACAATTACACTTTTCAGCCAATCATCTGGGACAACACACTCATATATAATC
>JAGKTI010003129.1:25180-60110 GCA_018397915.1 Birgus latro | reverse complement strand
AATTCAGAAGAATCAAGTTCAGGAACACAAGAGCAAGATAGATCGTTGCGTACATATACGCAACAGCCACCTTTGGCTTTGAAACGAGAATAGAGAAAGTAGGAGGATACAGAAAAGGGCTTGCTGTCAGTTGCCTCAGACAGCTGAGTCTCAGTGAGAAAGAGAAGGTGAGGTTTAGAGGAGAAGAGGTGGTGTTCGACAGCGTGAAAGTTAGAGGAAAGGCCACGAATGTTACAGAAATGAAGAAGGAGTGAGTCAGATGGTGGTTCCAGGCAGCTCCTTGAGCCGTCACCGGGAGAGGGGCGAATGGTGGGGGCATTTATGGTACCCCCCCCCCTGGGGACTCCAAGGCAAGATTTTTGTGCGCCATTTTGCAATTTTGAAAAAGAAGTGTAGTGTGTAGCGTGTATGTAGTTTGGTGTTGACAGTTAGAGAAACTTGTATTGGAGAGCATGCTGGTCTACTCTCTGTGTAACTGAGACACTGAAAAAGTTCAGCAAAGGAGGATGGTCAGGAACAAGTCCTGAGGGCTGATGAAACGGGAGCTCCAGCTCTCCCTGTCATCAGCTTTCCATCCTCCTTGGGAGTACTGCCCTGCTCGACTGGTGCTACAGTCTCCTCACCCTAAAAACAGAGGAGGGGGTCCCAGTCCCCTCACCCTGCCCCTTTTAGTCGCCTTTTACGACACGCAGGGAATACGGTGGCGGAATTCTTCCTAACACAACCCGGCCGCAAAGTAGTAGCACCACCCCACAGTGCNCCCCCCCCCCTGGGGACTCCGAGGCAAGATTTTTGTGCGCCATTTTGCAATTTTGAAAAAGAAGTGTAGTGTGTAGCGTGTATGTAGTTTGGTGTTGACAGTTAGAGAAACTTGTATTGGAGAGCATGCTGGTTTACTCTCTGTGTAAGTGAGACACTGAAAAAGTTCAGCAAAGGAGGATGGTCAGGAACAAGTCCTGAGGGCTGATGAAACGGGAGCTCCAGCTCTCCCTGTCATCAGCTTTCCATCCTCCTTGGGAGTACTGCCCTGCTCGACTGGTGCTACAGTCTCCTCACCCTAGTAGAGATTTAGATACCCTAGCTGAGGCTGCTGTTGCAGCAGATAATTATAGTATAATGTAATTCATAAGCATGAATGTAAGCCTCAGTCATCTGTTGAGGGTAGGAGAGTGAACCAACCAGTTTTTGTGAAACCTTCTGGTAAAGGCAAGTTAATGTCGTGACACTAGTGGGAACACTGCAACCTCAGAGCATGTTAGTTCCATGAAAGTAAGTGAGGACAGTGTTGCCAGAGGGTCAAGAAAAGGTGTCAGATTTTGCCAGTATTGCCAGAAAACAGGGCACTTGGAGGATTGGTGCTGGAAAAAACGAGGGAAAAGTTCCAATGTGAAACCTATTACTTTGGTAAAATCTTGGGGATCTTTCGACACTAACAGAGAGCAGCCACCCACAGATATTGTTGGCGGTAGTTAGACACAACCCCAGCAGGTACATATTGTTGACAAAGCCAGAGTGGAACTGTCAGTGGTTGATAGACAGACTCCTGTGGAGCCACTGTTAAACACTGGTAAGACTGGAGCAGTGCAACCATCAGGTTCAAGTGAGAGTGGTAATAAGACTCCATCAGAGTGTTCTCCCCCAACCAGTAGCCTACACAAAGTCTCCTCCCCAAATAATTTATTTGCTAACTTTATATCTAAGGGGTTAATTTCGCTTGATGGAAAAGGTGATAAGGAATTCACTATACTAAGAGACACAGGTACACAGGTACTTCTCAGTCACTAATGTTGAAGGGGATTGTTGATGCAGCTGACCCTAACGAATGTGTCTTGTTGCAGGGTATTGCTGAATTTGTATCTGTTCCCCTAGTTGAGGTGAAGCTCCAGTCAGAGTTAGTTACTGATTCAGTGTGTGTGGGTGTTGTTGACCAGCTTTCTGTACAAGGCGTCACTTTCCTTTTGGGTCATGACTTGGAACGAGGACAGGTAAGTGCTGTTCCCTGCATGTCAAAAACTTCCCTGAGTGAGGATAGGACTAAAGAGTTGGATCCTGTATTGTCTCCTGCATGTGCTGTAACTAGAGCTATGACAGCAAAGGCCAGCCGTGGTAATGTTCACAGTAATGGTATTGGCAATGCCAATGATGATATTGGGTTTGGTGATACCTTTTTCACCCAGTTAAATAACTCAGAGGTTGATGATACTCCCCAGACTGATGTAAGTGCAAGATTAGCTGATATGCAAAGATCTGATCTTGAGATTGCCACCTTAATTGACTCGGCAGTTAGGGAAGATGAATGCAAGTCTGAACTGACAATGTTATTAAGGGCCAAACGTATTAATGCAAAGGTGGAGCCCTCCTAGAGTTGCTCATGATAACGATTGGGAGACTGTACATCTGGTGGTGTTTCCAAGACCCTATTGGCAAAAAATTATGTCCATTACTCATGACTCTTCTTTAGCAGGTCACTTAGGGGTGGCAGCAGTTTTATTAGCCTGGAATCTGTCGAGATGTCTCCCGGTTCTGTTGGTCATGTCACACCTGTCAGCTAGTCAGTAAGAGCAATAAGCCCATCCCTGCAGCTCATGTGATTCCTCTACCTGTGATTGAGGCCCCATTCACTAGAGTCCTTGTGGACATTGTTGGACCTTTGCCTAAAACCTCCTCAGGTCACCAGTACATCCTCACAATGTTAGACATGCCCATTAGATATCCTCAAGCCATTCCCCTGAGGAATATTTCAGCTTAATTGGTTGTAAAAAAGAGATGCTGACCGTCTTTACCCGTTTTGGTCTCCCTAAGGAAGTTCAGTCAGATCAAGGTAGTAATTTTTATTCCAGACTTCAGACAAACCCTTAAGGAGTTAGGAATCTCCCAGATCACATCATCAGCATATCATCCTCAGAGTCAGGGTGCATTAGAGAGGCATCACCAAACATTGAAGAGTATGCTAAAGAAATTGTTCTGATGAAAAAGAATGGGACAAGTGTTTGCCTTTCCTACTTTTTGCAACCAGAGAGGCACCGAGTGAGTCCTTAGGCCACTCCCCATTTCAATTAATCTTTGTCCATGAGGTAAGAGGACCTCTTAAACTCCTCAAAGAACAATCGGCCAAAGATGATGACCAGATTAACTTGCTAGACCATGTGTCAAAATTTAATGAAAGATTGGCCTATAGTATGGAAGTAGCTAGGGCACACTTGGAGTCATCTCAGAAGATGAAGAGATGGTATGACCACTCTAAGAAAGTTAGGAACGGAGTGTTTCACCAAGGTGATCAAGTTCTTGTTATACTTCCCATTCATGGTCAACCTCTGGAGGCAAGTTTTGCAGGCCCTTATGTAGTCGAAAAGAGGATAGGTGAAGTAAATTATGTCATTTTAACCCCAGACCAGAGGAAGGAACGAAGACTGTGCCATGTAAATATATTAATGGAATATCACAGGCAAGATGTGGATCTCCCTAGTGCTGCATGCGTGGTGTCGGCTGTCGAGTTAGAGGAGAACGAGGGCTGCCTTTTGACTTTGGACCACACGACCAGCTGGAGAGAAAACCAGGATGCTTGGAGTACACTGGCTGATAAACTCTCCCATTTGACTGCAGAGCGGCGTGCTGAGCTTGTTGCCCTTCTTAGGAAGTTCCCTGATGTCTTCTGGAACACCCCAGGACAGACAGAAGTGACACACCACAACGTGGACATTGGAGATGCCAGGCCTGTGAAGCAGTCACCCTACCAGGCTAGTCCTCAGAAGCAGACCATTATCCAAGAGGAACTGAACTACATGTTGCAGCAGAGGTTAATCGAGTTCTGTCAAAGTGAGTGGTGCTCCCCAGTCATGGTGGTTCCAAAACCCGATGGGTCACATCGTTTTTGCATAGACTACTGTAAAGTCAACTCCCTTACCAAGACTGATACCTACACACTTCCTAGAGTAGACGACTGTGTGGCTGCAACAGGCAGTGTTAAGTTTATCACAAAATTAGATTTGATGAAGGGATATTGGCATGTCTCACTCACAGAAAAGGACTAAGAAATTTCCTGTTTTGGGGCTGGTGGCAGCACTTATAAATGTGAGTAGATGAGTGTGTGGCTGCAACAGGCAGTGCAAAGTTTATCACAAAATTACATTTGATGAAGGGATATTGGCATGTCTCACTCATAGAAAAGGACCAAGAAATTTCCTGATTTGGGGTTAGTGGCAGTACTTATAAATGTAAAGTCATGCCCTATGGTATGAAGAATGCTCCTGCCACCTTCCAAAGGCTGATGAATGATCCCACCTAGGATTTCGATGGTTGTGTCACATTGATTGTGTTATTTTTAGCAACACCTGGGAACAACACTTAAGCCAGCTAGATGCCTTACTGCAGAGACTGTCTTCTGCTAATTTAGTGCTTAATTTAACTAAATGTGACTTTGTAAGGGCTCAAGTGCAGCACCTAGGTTATGTGGTCGGTTTAGGCCAAGTGAGTCCAGCTGATGTTAGTTCAGGCCATAGTCAATTCCCCCCAACACAAAAATAAGAGAAAGTTGCAACGATTCTTGGGTATGGTAGGGTACTACAGACGCTCTGTCCGAAACTTTTCTGATCTTGTAGGTCCCCTCACTGATTTGTTAAGAAAAGGAGTCAAGTATGAGTGGAAGTCAAAATGTGAGGATGCCTATTCTAAAGTCAAAGCCATCCAATCAAGTCACCCAGTGCTTCTAGCTCCCAATTTTAATAAACCCTTTACATTAGCTGGTGATACCAGTGGCCTAGGGGCCAGCACAGTTTTGCCTCTGGATAATGATCAAGGCTTTGAGATGCCTATGTGCTATTTTAGCAAAAAATTCAATAAGGCCCAGAGAAATTTTTCAGCCATTCAGAAAGAAAGAACCTGTCAACACTTCTCTGTGTATGTTAGTCCAGGGTCAGGTCATGTTGTAGTGTACACTGATCACCACCCTCTGAAGTTTTTGTCCCGATTTAAGGACAAAAATCTTAGATTGACCCGATGGGCCCTATTTTTGCTGGAATACTCCCTTGAAGTAAGACATATAAAGGGTATCACCAGTGTTTTAGCAGATTACCTCTCTAAAAACTTAATTTGTACAGTATCCAGAAATTTTCCCTTGGGAAATTTCTTCTCTCAAGAAGGGAGGTGTCACTGTCGTAGTTATCCTAGTAAACTTTTTTTTTTTCCCCCCCAAGGAAGAAGGAACCAAAGGCAATGGGCCCGCATATTGTTCCTTCCAAGAAAAAACAAAAGCAAAACAAAAGAAGGCCAAATTCAAGATCCATTCATTTCGAGATGCCTGGACACACTGCATTTGAAAGACTAGAGATCAAAGGAAGTAGGGAATACAGACAGATGAAGACAGTTCCAGAGTTGACCAGTTGCATAAAAGAAGGACTGGGAGTAACGGTTAACTCCTGCATTAGAGAGGTGGACAGAAAAGGGATGAGAGTTTGTTGCTAGACGGGTACTACGTGCCTGTCGTAGAGGTGGAGGGATGCAAGCAGACAGTTCAGAAAAACAGTGACCGTTGAAGTAGCGATAGAAGAGAGATAAAGATGCAACAGTGCGGCGAAGAGACAAAGGTTGAAGGGAATCAGTAAGAGGAGGAGAGTTAATGAGACTAAAAGCCTTTGACTCCACCCTATTGAGAAGAGCTGCATGTGGGGAGCCTCCCCACACATGAGAGTTGTACTCCATACACGGGCGAATAAAACCCGTGTACAAGGTCAACAACTGTGCAGGGGTAAAGAAAGTTCGGAGTCGGCTTAGCACACCTAATCTCTTGGAAGCAGATTTCACAAGATATGTAATATGTTCTTTCCAAGATCAATCCCAAGTGAATGAAACCCCAAGCATGTTCAAGGATGATGCAGGACTGAGCTGGACATTATTAAACATTAGTGGGTAATCCTGAGGAAGATTTTGTTGGGTTGATAAGTGTAAGAACTGAGTCTTTGATGCATTAAAAGTAACAAGATTATTTTTACCCCAATCAGAGATATGAGCCAAGTCAGATATTAGGTGTGCCATAGCCTCATCCCTTGTTTGTTGAAGTAACTGCTGAGATGGGCGCTGCGGAAACCGAATCGAAAGGTGACGGGTAGAATCATCAGCTATGAGTGGGTAGGGTTAGATCTACAGCTCAGAAGGTCATTGATGAATAAAAGGAAGAGAGTTGGTGATACGACAGAGCCCTGAGGAACACCACTGCTGATAGGTCTAGGAGAAGAACGATGGCCATCTACAACAGTGACTATAGAACGACCAGAAAGGAAGCTAGAAATGAAGGCACAGATAGAAGGATAGAAACCGTAAGAGGGAGTTTGGAAATTAAAGATTTATGCCAGACTCGATCAAAAGCCTTTGAGATGTCAAGTGCAACGGCAAAGCTTTCACCAGAGTACCAAAAGGAGGATGACCAGGAGTCAGAAAGGTAGGCGAGAAGATCGCCAGAGGAGCGTCCCTGACAGAACCCATACTGATGATCAGGAAGGAAGATGTGACAGGAAAGATGCATTAAGATTTTTCTGTTAAGAATTGACTTGAAAACTTTTGAGACACAGGATGTTAAAGCAATTGGATGATAGTTAGAGGGTTGGGAATGGTCACCCTTCTTTGGGACTGGCTGAATGAGAGCAAACTTCCAGCAAGAAGGAAAGGTACAAGTTGACAGACAAAGGCGAAAGAGTTTACCTAGGCAGGGTGTAAGCACAGAAGCACAGTTTTTGAGGACAATAGGAGGGACTCCATCTGGCCAGTGATGGCAGAGAACACATCAGCTGAAGAAATTTTGATGTCAGTCATGAGGAAGTCAGAGCGGGGAAGTGATGGAGGAATAGCACCGGAATCATCTAAGGTGGAATAGGAGGAGAAAGTCTGAGTGAAGAGGTCTGCTTTATCAGTAGAAGAAATAGCTACAAAGCCATCAGAGTAGAAAAGAGGAGGGAAGGATGATGAGGTAAAGTTGTTAGAAAGGTTTCTGGCAAGGTGCCAGAAGGAGCGGGAAAAATGTGAGTTGGAGAGTTGAGAACATTTAGCACGGATGAAATTATTTTTAGAAGAGCGAAGAACAGACTTAGCACGATTCCCGGCAGAAATATAAAAAAGATGTGATTCAGGGGTGGGTTGGCTCCGGTACCTCTTATAGGCCCTCTCCTTGTTGCGGACAGCATTAGAACAAGCGTGATTAAACCAAGGCTTTCTTGCATTAGTCAGAGGATATGAGAAAGTAATGTATGCTTCCATGCCCGAGAGAATAACCTCAGTAATGCACGAGGCACACTCAGATGGCTCCCAGCCATGGAAGCAATAATCATTTCAAGGAAAATCAAAGAAGTACTACCTGAGGGCCTCCCAATCTGCAGCTCCAAAGTGCCACAGACGGCATTTCTATGGAGGATCCACAGGCCATAATAGGACAGGTTAAAGTAATAAGGTTATCATCGGAGGAGCCCAATGGAGAGAAAAGATTAACGGTGTAAGCAGGAGGATTAGTTGTTAGAAAGAGGTCAAGTATGTTGGAACTCTCTCCAAGGTGGTCAGGGATACGGGTAGGGTGCTGTACAAGCTGCTCTAGGTCATTAAGGATAGAAAAGATGTAGGCTTGTTCACCAGGTGGATCAGTGAAAGGAAAGGAGAGCCAAAGGTGGTAGTGAACATTGAAATCTCTTAGAATGGAGATTTCAGAGAAAGGAGAAATGGATAGAATGTGTTCCATCGTAGAAATAAGATAGTCAAAGAATTTTTGATAGGCAGAAGAATTACAAGATAAGTAAACAGCACAGATATATTTAGTCAGAGCATGACAGAAGAGCCAAAGCCAGAGAGTAAAGAATTCAGAAGAATCAAGTTCAGGAACCTGAGAGGAAGACAGATCGTTGCGTACATGTACACAACATACACCTTTGGCTTTGAAATGAGAATAGAGAAAGTATGAGGACACAGAAAAGGGTTTGCTGTCAGTTGCCTCAGACAGCTGAGTCTCAGAGAGGAAGAGAAGGAGAGGTTTAGAGGAGGAGAGAGGGTGCTCAACATAGAAGATAATGTAGAGAAAGAGAGAGAGAGAGAGAGAGAGAGGCAGGCCATGAAAAAAATGCCTAATCTTTTTCTTATCAGTTTACTGCCTGTAAGGGTAACCCTCGACCCCAGCTGTGTTTGCCATGCAATCAGTTTTTGGCCTCTGGGATAGATAACGCTGGTTGTTTTGCCCAGATTTTGTGCAGCGGGAGCCTCTCTGTCCTTGACCAGGTGGGTGTGACTCGAGTATGGGAGGGGTGTATTACGAGTAACTACCAATAGAATTCCCTTAAATGCTTCTTGACAGCTCACAACTGGTTGTGCCTGAGTTGAGTAATGCCCCCATTGGTAGCAGGTGTCTCTAGTATTTGTGAGTGGCTGGAGATATTGTTTCCATCAGCCTAGTGGCTAGTTAGCTGAGGGGGTGGAGTAAGGCTACTTTATAAGCTCCAGGAACTAGCAGCTGCATCACTTTTTAGTCAGTTTTAAGACACAGTTTCACACCTTTTTGTCACTGTCACGTTACACTTTTGTCACATTTTGTTACACTTTCCCTCATATTTTCACATATTGCTCAGTAGGTGACTCTGATTACAATACACACTGTTTGTGAACCATTTTCCATTTTCGGTTCACTTCTCCACCTACACTAGTGTGTGATTTATATCTGGAGTCTCCAAGTTCCTCGAGTTCTGTGAGTACTAAGTACGTACGTAGCCTCCACTGACTGTAATCTGGTTAGATAAGAAATAACAACAGTAGTTTTTTATCTGTATTCTGAAGCCTGTATGAATTCCCCTCTGTAAAACAAATCCTGGTTTCTTCCTTGGTGTGTGTATGTTATAGTTGTACAGTAAAGTTAAATTAGTTAGTTTCTTGTGAGCTTTACCTTACCCCTTGTGGTGATTAATTAAGGGTTAAGAGTGCACTGTAATATATACCCCCATAACAAAGGATAGAAAAAATGTTGGACTGTTCACCAGGTGGATCAATGAAAGGAGAGGAGAGCCAAAGGTAGTGGTGAACACTGAAATCTAATAGAACAGAGATTTCAGAAAAAGGAGAAATGGATAGGAAGTGTTCCATCATTGGAGTAAGACAGTCAAAGAATTTATCATAGTCAGTAGAATTAAGAGATAAGTTAACAGCACAGATATACTTAGTCTGAGAATGCCAGGAAAGCTGAAGCCAGAGAGCAGAGAATTCAGAAGAATCAAGTTCAGGAACATGAGAGCAAGATAAGTCGTTGCATACATACAGTAGGCGCGGAAAGTACTGACACTTTTTTGCCGACGTCATTCTTTTTCGTGTTAAGTGAAGTAGGGTCAATACTACCCTCCCCTGTGATGCGAAATGAGCTGACGCTTTTTCAACGGGAGCTGGCAACCCTGCTTGATAGGTTTGGCACCACAGGAGCAGGCTCAGTAATGTTTGGGCAGCCACAGGAGGAGGATTGTCTCTGTGTGTGATGCACCATGAGGGCATGTTTTGACTCAAACAACACAGTTATTTGGTTACCTACCACATTCTCATCATGCCTAAAGTAACCACAAGCAAGGACAAACGCGTGGAAGTGATTACTTTATACAAAGCTGGCCACAAACTCCCATTTATTGCAAATCAGATGGTGTTAGACTGAGGACAGTGCAGAGACTGGTGAAGCGGTTCAAGGACAGTGGGGAGGCCATTCCTCCCACTCCACTTCCCAAGCCTGGGAGACCTCGTAAGACAACCTTCCGGACCCGTCAGCTGATCTCAAGGCAAGTTAGCAAGGATCCAAGGCTAACAGCACGGGATTTAAAAGAAAAGAACCCATAGTTGCTGGCAGATGTGTCTGTCAGAAGTGTGCAGCAACTGTTGCATGACGATCTGGGCTACAGGAGATTTTGTGCTCGTAAAAAACCACTGCTAACTGCACTTCAGAAGAAAAAGAGAGTAAATTTTTGTAAGAAATATCTTGCCTGGAGTGAAGAGCAATGGAAAACTGTGCTTTGGAGTGATGAGTCAACATTTACTGTCACTGGTACCCCTTCATCACGAGTGTACCGCAAACCAGGCAGTGACCCCCTGGATCCTAAGTACACTTCCAAGTTTGTTAAATACCCAGCCTTACTTATGGCTTGGGGCTGCTTTACATATTATGGTGTTGGTGAGTTGGTAATTCTACCTGCAAATGAAAAAGTGAACCAGAACAATTATTTGGAGCTATTATGTGATGTTTTAAGTGACTTTTTTTTTATTAAACCAAGGCAAGAGTATTTATGCAAGATTCTGCCCCTGCACATGTTGCAAAGTCAGTGAAACAGTGGCTAACAGACTGTGAGGTCCCCTTTATTCGAGACTGGCCCGGAAACAGCCCAGATATCAATCCCATTGAGAATTTATGGGCGCACATGAAGCGGCACATCATCTTTGCCTAAACTTGAGGCTGCAGTCAAGCAGCTATGGAGCAGTTTTAGTCCGTCTGTTCTGCAAAACTACGCCATCAGTGTCCCCAGACGCCTTAAAAAGATAATAAAGGTGAAGGGGAATGCCAGTCAATACTAAATTCAATGGTGAATGTTAATTTATTTGTTTCTCCTTGCTAACCACAAGAATGTTTTCTTTTTTTAAGATGGCGTCAACACTTTCCGCGCCTACTGTATATGCTACAGCCACCTTTGGCTTTGAAATGAGTATATAGAAAGTAGGAGGATACAGAGAAGGGTTTGCTAACAGTTGCCTCAGACAGATGAGTCTTAGCAGAAACAGAAGGTGAGGTTTCAAGAAGGAGATGTGGTGCTCAACAGAGATAAAGTTTGAGGAAAGGCCGTGAATGTTACAGAAATGAAGAAATGAGTCAGACATTGGTTCCAGGTATCTCGCTAGGTCATCACCAGGAGAGGGGCAGATGGTGAAGGCATTTATGGACCTCTCCACCCCCCAAGGGGTCTCCGAGGCTTGGTTAAAATATGCCATTTTTGGTTAATTTTGAACAGGAATATAAAAGGGAAGTGGAGGAGCGATTGGGTAAATATAGATTGGAGCAGATGGGGGACATGGAAGGTGTGTGCAAGATAATCATAGAAGAAAACTGTGCAGCATGTGAGGTGGTTTGTGGGGTGAAGAGAAGACAAAAGGGGGTTCAGGGAACAGCATGGTGGACTGAAGAGGTGAGAGAGGCTGTGGCACAAAAGAAGAAAGCATATAATGAGTGGATGAGGAACAGGGGCGTCGAAGAAGCTGAGAGACGGACGAGAGAGTTATATGTAGAGGAGGAGGAGAGAGGTGAAAAGATTAGTAAGAGAGAGTAAGAAGAGAGTGAATGAGGATTTTGGAAGGAATTTGAGTGCAAAGTGGAGGGAATGTAAGAAAATGTTCTGGAAGGAGGTAAAGACAGCTAGACAGGGTGCGAACAAAGTCAGTGGGGGTGTGAAAGATAAAAATAGTAGATTACTAGTGGAGAAGAGAAAAAAAAGTAAACAGATGGAGAGAACACTTTAATGAACTGTTCAACATAGAGAATGAAAGTAATGCAAGTATAAGTGGCTGGGGAATGGCAGGGAGAAGGAGGGTTGTGAGAAAAGAGGAAGAAATCAGTAGGATGGAAGAGGTGGAAGCAATGAAGAAAGTTAAAATGGGGAAAGCCCCAGGAATTGATGGAGTGTGTGGTGAAAAGCTGAAGCATGGGGGAGAGATAGTAATACAATGGATGTGGAAGGTGTGCAGATTGGCTTGGGAGGAGGGTAGAGTCCCAAAGGATTGGAAGTCAGGTATAATTATTCCTCTGTACAAAGGAAAAGGGGAGAAAGCAGTGTGTGGTAATCGTAGGGGCATTTGCCTTCTCAGTGTAATAGGAAAAGTATATGGTAGGATACTTATTGACAGAGTTAGGGAAATAACAGAGGAATTAGTTGGAGAAGAACAAGGAGGTTTTAGGAAGGGAAGACACTGAGTAGACCAGATATTCATTCTTAGATCTTTAGTGGAAAAGTTTCTAGAGAAGGGCAAGAAGTTGTATGCAGCCTTCATGGATCTGAAGAAAGCATATGACAGGGTGGATAGACAAGGACTGTGGAAGGTATTAAGAATATATGGAGTGGATGGGAAGTTCTTGAAGGCAGTGAAGAGTATGTATGAGGGTGCTAAGGCTGCAGTGCACGTGGATGGCAAACTGAGTGAATCTTTCCATTTGAAGGTTGGATTGAAACAAGGATGTGTCATGTCGCCATGGTTGTTTAATCTGTACATGAATGGGGTTATAAAAGAGATATAAGGTCAGGCAGTGGATGTTGGAGCAGCCCTAGTGAAAGAGGGCAGTGTTTGGAAACTCCCTGTACTGTTGTTTGCAGATGATACTGTGTTGTTGAGCGAAGACGAAGGGGAGCTGCAAGGCTTGGTAGACGAGTTTGGGAGAGTGTGTAAGAAACGGAATCTAAAGGTGAATGTAGGGAAGATTAAAGTGATGGTCTTCGAGAGAAGTGAAGCCAGTGAATGTACAGTGAGATTGGATGGGAAAGATATGGAGAATGTGAGTGCATTTAAGTACTTGGGTAGTGTGATGAGTAAGGATGGAAGTCTGGAGGGTGAAGTGATCGAAAGGGTGCAGAAGAGAAGGAAGGTTGCTTGTTCGTTGAAAGCAGTGATAAGAAACAGGGAGGTGAGGATGGAAGTGAAAAAGTTGTTACTTGACAGTACTGTGATACCAACTCTACCATATGAAAGTGAAGCTTGGACCCTGTTGGAAGGACAGAACTCAAGAGTGAGAGCAGTGGAAATGAGTTATCTGAAAGCAGCATGTGGAGTCACATGGAGAGACAGACTAACAAATGAGGAAGTGAAGAAGCGTTGTGGTGTGGTTGCGGACGTGATACGAAGCGTTAGGAGAAACACGTTAAGGTGGTTTGGGCATGTGGAGAGGATGGAGAGTGAAAGACTGATGAGGAGAGTGTATGTGAGTGAGGTGGAGGGGGCGAGAGGGAGGGGGGAGGCCGAGGATGAGATGGAGGGATGGAGTGGAGAGGTATATGAGAGAGGGGGGTGTGAGTTGGGAGCGTGGTAGTGAAATGGCGGGGGACAGAGCGACATGGAGGCGATTTGTTTGTGGCCACCCCGTGAGGGATTGAGGCGTCAGGCAATAGATAGATAGATTGAACAGGAAGTATAGTGTATACTGTGAATGTAGTCTGGTGTTGACAGTTAGAGAAACTTGCACTGGAGAGTATGCTCTGTGTTACTGAAACAATGAAAAAGTTCAGCGAAGGGGGATGGTCAGGAACTAGTCCCGAAGGCCAACGAAACGGGAGCTCCAGCTCTCCCTGTCACCAGCTATCCATCCACCTTGGGAGTACCATCCTGCTCAACTGGTGCTACAGTCTAGTCCTCTAGGCGCACTGTAAATACTTTTGGTGAAATTGTCTCTCTCTGACACACTCCCTTCTCGATCTTAATTTTTTTCTGAGTCTTTATGTAATTTAACAGTAGCAGTTCCTTCTTTATATATGTTTTCAAGAAGTTTTACGATGTTCTCATATACTTCTTGTTCTCGCAATGAATACATAACTGCTATGTGCTCCACTAAGTTGAAAGCCTTTTCATAATCAACAAAACCTAAGCACTGTGGTATATTATATTCTGTAGTGCTCTCAATTAGCTGACTCACTGTGTGTTGATGATCAGTAGTCCAATACCCATTTCGGAATCCTGCCTGTTCACGAGGTTGGTTTTCTTCCAAATATGTTGTTGTTCTGTTCATTAGGACTTTAGTGAAGAGTATGTAAATTCATTCATTCATTCAATCATCATCTAATCCAGTGTTGCCCCATGAGGAGTGTAGGAGCCCAGGGGCAAGCAAGTTGGTCCTAATATTTAACTTGTTCCGTGCTGGAGCCTTTGTCAGCTTTTATGCCCCCAGTGCCAAAGATGTAGGAGGCAAACTGACCCCTAATGCCAGCCATTTTTTACTTTTTTTTTTTTTTTCCATGAACAGACCTGAAAAGTGGTTAAAGTAAGCCTAATGATAGTAAAAGTGCTCATTTTGGCTGTTTTCTGCCCAAAAACAGGTGTTTTTGGTCAAGTGGTGTGCAACAAAACCTGACGAGCTGATCCTGTAGACTTCATCAGCCCCCGCACCCCCAGATTTGCGTCAGATGGCTACTTTCAGATACCATCAGTGACTGATAAGCACAGATAGTCCAATATGATGTGGAATGGGTGGATGCATGGAATACTTGCAGTGTGGAAATGCAACCTGGGTTAAGTAATGCGCCACAGTCAAAACTATGATGATGGAAAGTTGGGCGTTCCATGCAAATATTACGTATTTTCACATTCACTTTTTTTTTATATTACAGTAAAACTTCAATATAATGGATTTCAATAGGCTGGAATTTGCTCTTATCGCAATTGAGGAGCTACCGGACTAAATTCTTACACATCGGAAAAACTCCAATAAAGCCAGTTGTAGTCTGGACTGCCTGATCACTTCAGCTGCGTTCACCACAGTAAGGTAAATAAAAGAAATGTTTATCAGTGTACAGTACAGTATTATTATATATATTATACCATTTTATTATAGTGAATGTATAATACAGTACAGTACTGCGATGGTAGTAAAAACAGTTTGAAAAGTTGGTGTGATCTGGACCATTGTCTGATATATTGGAAAAAGTCCGGGTTAGAAAGGGGAAGTCCGGATGGCACTTTTACCGGAATTTCGCTTTTTTCGGAATGGCTTGGGCCCTAATTAGTCCGTTATAATGAGGTTTTACTGTATACTGGTATAAGGCACTACAAATACTCACATAAGGCACAATATACACTCATGCTGCACAGTCACATTACTTACGGTAGATCACATATTTATGTTATTTTCCTTACAGTAAGGCAAACCCCAATTTAGGATGCCCCTAGATGTGATACCCCAGACTAGTGATGGGAGTCGAAATACCACCCTACCCCCAGTTTTGTGACTGGTTTTGATTTTCTTTTAGTGATTTTGATGATATTTTTTACTTAAATTTTGTGTTTAGGTCGATTTATAAACCGTTTTTAAACATAGATTAATGCGTTTTAGTCACATGTGGGGTGAACAGTGTCATTTGAGGTATGAATTCTCACCCATCAGAGTACAAAACAGTGTGGACAACTAGGTGAGTCAACAAAGAACATTTCGTGTCTGACCACTGAACATCTAACCTGTCATAGAATACAAAATAATAATCTTAAATCCATCCATCCATCCATCATCTAAATATTAATAATTATGAAAGCCTTAAAGAGTAAACATTTCATGCACTGATGAAAACTGACACTAACAAATCATGTGTTTACATTTGAGCTGTTCAAGGGAAAATGCTTTGAAAATACAAAGGAATTTCTAAATAAATGTTGGAAAATAAGAGAGAGGAAAATAAAGGAGCTCAGCAACCAGAAAAGTAACTAAAACGACATAAAGAGGGGCTGTTGAAAAGGCCATCCCAATTGCATCTCTGACTACATTCCCCGCCATGAGGATTCCCCGTCAAAACATCAACAATTCCCCATCACAACAATTCACACCTTGGATGATTTTGAGTCATTCATACAGTTTTATTTTGCATAACAGATGTTTATTTAATTGTCCCGGGACCGTCTGATGGAGGGATTGTATACAATGCTGCTGCTGCTGCTACTCTACCTTGACTGGGTACAAGAGAGAGAGGCACCGGTTTTAGGCCTAGGTTAGCTTCTTTTACAGCTGTTAGGCCATTCAGATTAAACCCAAGGCTCAAAAATGCATCCCTATACTGTATTTTACATGTTAAATCTACCCCAAGATAAGATATCCTGCCTAGTGAAGGGCTTTCACTTAACCAATTGCATTACTAAACCAGGGTTTGCCTGTACTTGATTTCATAGTTTTCTTCTATGTACTTAATGTCTATCTAACTTTCTATTGCCATACACCTTAATCCTGTAAGAGGTGGCCACAAACAAATCGCTTCCATGTTACCCTGTCCCCCACCATTTCACTGCCCAGCTCCCAGCTCACACCCCTCTCCCTCATATACCTCTCCACTCCATCCCTCCATCTCATCCTTGGCCCCCCCCTCCCTCTCTTCCCCTTCATCTCACTCATATACACTCTCCTTATCAGTCTCTCACTCTCCATCCTCTCCACATGGCCAAACCACCTCAGTGTGTTTCTCCTAATGCTTCCTATCACATCCACATCCACACAACTCCTTCATTTCCTCATTTGTCAGCCTGTCTATCCATGTGATTCCACATGCTCCTCTCAAATAATTAATTACCACTGCTTTCACTCTTGACTTCTATCCCTCCAACAAGGTCCAAGCTTCACTTCATACATTAGAGTTGGTATCACAATAATGTCATGCAGTAACTTTTTCACTTCCATGCTCACTTCCCTGTTTCTTATCACTGCTTTCAAGGAACCAGCACCCTTTCTTCCTTGTTGTACCCTATCAAGCATTTCACCCTCTAAATTTCACCTTCTAAACTTAAATGTACTTCCAAGTTGGGTTAATGCCAGGCAGGGGGACCACTGATGCCATATTCATTGTTCGACAGCTTCAGGAAAAATATATTGGAAAGGAAAGGAAACTATATTTTGTTTTTGTTGACTTGGAAAAGGCCACTGACTGAGTCCCTAGAGAGGTGGTGAAGTGGGCAATGAGAAAGCTTGGGTTGGAAGAGTGGCTGGTTAGGGTGGTTATGGCCATGTACGTGGGTGTTTGCACCCAGGTAAGAGTGAATGGAGATTTGAGTGATGAGTTTTCCGTGAATGTTGGTGTGCACCAGGGGTCAGTTTTGAGTCCCTTGTTGTTTATCATGGTACTTGAAGCCCTTGCACATGACTTCAGAGATAGACTCCCATGGCAGATGTTGTATGCTGATGATTTGGTGTTGATTGCAGAGAATGAAAAGCAGGTGGAATAAAGATTTAGGAAGTGGAATGATGGTATGGGGCACAAGGGCTTAAGGGTAAATGCAGATAAAACAAATGTGATGATATCTAGGGTTGGTGGTGGTACAGTCAAAGAAGAGGGAGAGTGGCCATGTGCAATTTGCCACAAAGGTGTGGGAAGTAATTCCATCTTGTGCACTGTTTGTGATAAATGGATTCACAAGAGATGTAGTGGTATTAGAGGTAGACTGCGAGATAATGCTGATTTTATATGTGTGGCGTGTCGGGGAGAGCAGGTGGAGATTGTTAGGCTCGAAAGGATTGAACTTGCTGGTCAGTCTCGAGTGTGTGGAAGATTTTTTTTATTTGGGAGACATGTTATGTGCTGGAGGTGGGGTTGAAGCTAGCTCAGTTGCTAGGGTGAGAAATGGTTGGAAGAAAGTTCAGGGAGCTGCTGCCTCTCGTCACATTGAGAGGACTCTCCCTACATGCTAAGGGGTCTTTGTATGCAACATGTGTTAGGAGTGTGATGCTGTATGGTAGCGAGACCTGCGCAGTAAAGGAAGAGGATATTTGCAGGCTTAAACGTACAGAAATGAAAACGATTAGGCAGATGTGCAGTGCGTCCCTGAGTGCAAGGCCTGGGGGGGGTTGGTTTATGACCGAAAGGTTGAGAGGTAGGATGGGACTGGAGTGTATTGGTGTTGTGATGAGGAGAGGTAGGCTGAGGTGGTTTGGGCATGTGGAGAGGATGGGGGATCATAATTGGGTGCAGAAGGTGAGAAGTGTTAATACTTGGGGAGGGGATGTGAGAGGAAGACCGAGAAAGACATGGGACGAAGTCATAAAGTGTGACCTCAGGGTTAAGGGACTGAACAGCGAGGCTGCCACAGATCGAGCAGCATGGACAGCCGCCACTGGGTGACCAAGGCCGACGCATGCAAGCATGTTGGAGCCTTCAAAAACGAAACAAAACAAAACGATTATATACACACTATTTACACTCACACACACACTTTCCCTGTTCTTCTGTTCAATAATATTCTATTGCATGGTACTCAATGAAGCAAGGTTCCATACACAGTGCGACATCGCAGTCTTTCCACTCATACCTTGTATAATTTTTTCTTCTTCTGAAGTTGTCTTGTAGTGGTCAAACACACTTTACATTGCTGCTGATGGTTTCTTCTGGTTTCTGTACTAGGTACAGTGGTACAGAAATGACTGGCATGATGATGTGTAAGGGCTGAATCAGTGTCCGTCCGCAGTACAGCAATATCGGGTCTTTCTTCTGCATGGTCATCCAGGATTTCATGGACAACTTCAGCTGCAAAATCTTGCTGGGCTTCCTTCCTCTTTGTGCATGGGAGTTGGAGATGGTGAGATCAATGAAGTGGAAGAACAATTTCTTATACCACTTCACTGTCTTTCTAGCACATTCAATGGTGGAGATGATTGCATCAGACTGATCCACCTGACACAAGTTGATGTTGTAGTCCTCCATGGGCTCAGGTTTCCAGATTTTCCTCCAACTTTTATCACAGTAGTCAATGCTTTCTGTTTGGTGGACAAGAGGCCTGCTTACTGTGGACAAAAGGAACACCTCTCGCCTGTCATGCCAAGCTGTCACAAGAATATTTTTGGCCTCATAAAACCGGACTTCTTTCTTTTGAAGTTGCCTGATGTGCGGCAAGTGCTTCACATTTTGTTCACGGTTCCTGTCAGTCTAGTTCGTTCCTGTGACAGCAACTAGGCAAACATGAGACTGGTGTACTGGCTGTCCGTGTACAACTCATGCCCACAATGCAGGTATTTCTCCAGAATGGTGAAAACAACAGCTCCAGACACTCCAGGGGTTTGGTCAGCAATGATTTCAGTGTGCTGACTGGTGTACAGAATAACGTCTTAGATGTACCTGGTCTCACAATCACACATCGCGAACATCTTGAATTCAGAGCGATGACGTTTTGATCATATATACTGTACTGTCTGAAGCTGATTTTTCCTTGCCACAAACTCTCATCAATCACCCGGTTCCTGAATGGACTGAAAGAGATGGAGAAGCCGTGCCTGATGCTGTCAAACACTAAACGTATTCTTTGCATTTCATCTTCACCTTGTATCCTGGTCGGCACTCAAGGGTCAATAAATGCAGAATGCTCAGGATTGCCTGGAATTTGTTCCTTGACATGACTTTTCCAAAGACGGGGGTGAACAACAGGGGGTCGGTGGACCAATATTTTACCACATATGTCTTTTTTATTTATCTCCATCAGCACCACAATCATCAATAAAACAAAAAATTCAGGGACAGTAAGAGGATCCAGTCAAAAATACATGAATGTTTTGTCGCAACTTTCCCACTGACACGGAAAGTGTGACAGGCATTTGTAAACTTTACAATGTCAGTCACAAGACTGACTGTCATGGTTATAAAAAAAAAAAAAAAAAAAAAAAAAAAAAAAAAAAAAAAAAAACTGGGTAGTGGCAGTGGCCATGGTGGTGGTGGTGGTGGGGGGGATAACATGGAGCGGTGTGATGGTTGTTGCAGTGCACCAAGGGACTGTTACCCTTCCCTGACCTCTTCCTTCTTGGAGGGGATGGAAGAGAGGAGGGATGGGCAGCTGTGGGTGGTTGAGGGAGGGCAGGTCTGGCGCGAGGGTGAGGCAGGGAGAGGGGATTATTGCTCCAAGCCCTGAGGGCCCCACAAGTGTCAAGTTGCTAGCACCACTCACACTAACCTTAGCTCTCTTACCTCCGCCTGGCTTCAGTAACAAATGCTTCACTACAACCCCTCCTTCCACTGCTTCTCCTTCATCACTACTCTCCTCATACAGGCGACGACAAGCCCCTGATGAAGGAGTAACACTTGCACTCGCACTGCAAATGGCATGATATCTGGGTTTGTGTGGCATGGGAACTATTGACTTGTCCCCACTTGAGCTTGATTCATCAGATAACATAGCACAGTCTATATCACTGTCGCTGATCAGTGGCGCATCACTATTAGTTATTTCATCACTTGAAAGTTTATCCAACTTCAGCTGAAATTCGGGAGTACACACAAGATTCTTGGCGGCTGTCAGGGGAAATTTATGACAAACTCCCCTGACATCTGGCGACCTCATTCCAGGATAAACTCCTAGCCTAAAATTATTACCGAATCACTCACTCATACTTATCAGTCTCAGTTGTCACTCGGTCTCAAACCAAGAACAATGGAATCTAGTGCATTCGTGCAAGAAGCTAAGGACATGGGGCTTACTAACCCCCAGGAAATTCGAGATTATGTCCTGTCGCGCTTCAATTACGAGCAGCAACGTGAAAGTGCTGCCTGTGAAGAGCGGAAAATTGAACGCGAGGAACGGCAGAAAGAGAGGAAGGAACAGCAGAAAGAAATTGAACGCGAGGAACGGCAGAAAGAGAAGGAGCGGGAGGAGCACGAGCGACGCCAAAAGCAACGTGAGCATGAGAAAGAACAACGTGAGTACGAAGAACGGCAGAAAGAGAGAGAACGTGAACATGAGCTGGAGGTCCTAAAGCTAAAGCGAGACTCCATGGCTTCAGGCACACCGGGTGCAGCCAATCCAAACTCCTCTACTGCTCTCCCAGCACCTTATCTAGCAACTTCACGTCTCAAGCTTCCCTCTTACAAGGAAGGCGAGCGAATCGAGCCATTTATAGCTCGTTTCGAAGACATGGCAAACCTGTACAATCTGGATGAGGCAGCTAAGCGGCTTCAGTTCCTTAGCCTGTTTGAGGGCCCCGCCCTCGACATTCTCCACAGAATTCGCGGAGACAATCTCACATATGAGATGAAGTCCGCACTCATCAAAGCGTATGGTCTTACTGTTGATCATGCTAGAAGTCAGTTCATGAAGGCGCGTCTCCAGGAAAAGGAGACAGCCGTTCAGTTCCTTGACCGTCTCACGGCATATTTAGGCGAATGGATGGAGAAGGACGAGACTCCCAGCACACGAGAGGGAATGATTGACCTCGTGCTGCGCACACAGCTGGAAAAGTCGTGGCCTGCTGAGCTCATGGCCCAGCTTAAGATGTCCAAAGTGAAGGACGCATCCGAAATGGTACAAACCGCTGATGCTTTCTTTAGTGCGTACGGGTACGAAACTCGTAAGCAGCAGTCCTGGAACAGGACAGATACTGCTAAGTCTGGTAAGCAGTCCCAGACTGAACCCCAGCATCAAGGCCATTCTCAAAGTAATGGTCATGGTCCAGGCAAACCGCAGAAGGACCAGGGGCAGAATACACAGAAACCTGACTGGAAGAGGTACAAGCAGTACCCTAACCAGCAGAAGTATCCCAACCAGCAGCAGTACCCTAAGCAACCGCAGTATCAGCCACGCAATCGCCAACCGGGACAAACCTTTTCGACACCAGCCCCAGTGTATCGGAGGCAGGAGGCAAACGCAGCCCTCATTCCTCAACAAGCGCATGATGGTGCCATCCCCACCAGCACAGCTCCTCCTTCACAGTTCACTAGTCCCCCTGAGACGGTGAACTCTCCTCCACAGGCCGTCAGTGCTCCTGCTCCCCAGATGGTGAGTACAACTCCTCCTGCTTCTAGTTCGGGTACGATCCCTAAGGCAAATACTCCTGTCAGATATGAAGAGATGTGTGCCATGCAGCCTTATCAATGGCTGGCCGCTTCCTCCACAGGCCCTCCCACAGGTAACAGTGCCTTCCTTGTTCAGCCAGGGTTTGTGGGAGGTGTTTCTGTTAATGTACTGAGAGACAATGGTTCCTCAGGTTGTACTGTCAGGCAGAGTCTTGTTCGTCCTGAAGAGTATACAGGCAGACAGATCCAAGCTCAGCTTATTGACGGATCAGTGAGATTGTTTCCTGAGGCATGTATCCAGGTAGCATCTCCCTTTTACACAGGTTCAACAGTTGCAGTTGTCATGCAAGAACCTTTGTTTGACCTCATTATAGGTAATATACCAGGTGCCAAGTATAGTTGCACCACAGATGTCACTACTCAGACTTCGGCTGCAGTAACACGAGCCATGGCCACGGCTCCAAATTGTGTTGCCCCAGTGGCTATTGCATTGCCGCAAGATCTGATACGCAGTCAAGATGTTGTCCAAGAGCAACAGACTGACCCGACCCTTGCTGTTGTGCGGAAGAAACAAAAGGGTAGAGTGACCAAGTATTCACGGGGTGGACGAGCCAGGTTCCTTTGCAGACAAGGACGGCTCTACCGTGAGTCACAAACACCTGAGGGCGAGGTTCGACTGCAGTTTGTCGTTCCCGCAAACTACCACCAAGCAGTGTTAGAATGGGGTCATTGTTTAGCATCAGGAGGTCATATGAGCAAAAAGAAAACCCGAGGCCGTATCCGTGTTGACTTTTTCTGGCCAGGAATGGGACAGGAAATTGATAGTTTTGTGCACTCCTGTAATAAGTGTCGACGTACCACCATTCAGGAAAGTTTCCTTCCTGCGCCGTTTGAATCCACGCCCATAATCTCTGAGTCGTGTGAGAGAGGGCAGTGGTAACGTGAGTATCTGTCATACACTGGGTTCCCTAAGACTGTGCTGTTCTAAGAGATTTGAGCAATCCAAGAACTAGCTTGGTTCCCAGTCAGTACTATGCTGCTAAGACCTCACGTCTCGCTTGTTGGCCCAACAGGACATACTATGTCTGGGGTCTGTACATACATATGTACTGTAGCTTATAAGTGCACCGTAGATTAAGGTAGGTTAAGGGGGAAGTCCGAGACCCCGCAGAGGCAATCTGAGGCTGAGTTTGAATTACCTTGTGGTGTATCTCGAGCCGTGGGCCTCCCTGAGGATTCCCGGAGATTACACAGAAGCCACATGAGTGTTCACACCCATGCAGGGTGTTAAAATGTGACCTGCCCAAGTTGCATAGGGATTCTCGACTACCTTTATTAATTATAAGTGTGCAGTCACGGTGAGCCCAACCGAGGACACCGAGGACAAACGGGCAGTCGAGGTGACGAGCCCTTTGTAATGATAAGTATAGCTATAAGTGTGCAGTCACGGTGAGCCCAACCGAGGACACTGATGACAGGCGGGTAGTCGCGGTGCGATCCCAGCCGAGGGCACCGACGACAAGCCCTTTATTAGGCGTAAGTGTAGGTTAGAAAAGGCAACTATTAAGGAAATATCATACGTACGAAATTTGCTGTTGGCTGACTTTCAGCCAAAGAGTACCTTCTTTTGTGTGTGTGGATTGACTGCTGGGTGGATGAAATTGTAATTTAGTTCAATTCCTTTTATTGACACTATTGATACTCCACCTTGACTCATCCCATAGGTACAGTCGTTGGGTGAAGAAGATGTCCAGGACCATTGATTGTCCGCTGCACGCTGGCACTTCATCTCCTCTGCCCTCGTCACCTTTATTATTGCATTAACATGTATTATTAGTATTGCTTACACGTAGGTACAGTTACACTACAACTGTCACACCTACACCGTGTATCACATACACCACGCTACATAACAATTAGTTGTTAATGTAAATGTAGCGAATTTTCGCTCAGTTGACCTGAGTCCAGGATTTTCCACTGTCGTCTCGGAGTTTTTCCCTCAAGCTTGCTTTCCTTAACGTAAATACGAGGTTTTTACGCTCACAGGTGACACTGTTTTTCCTCCTGTAACAGGATAGTACACACACCACAGTGTGAATCTTGTGTGACTGAGCTAGGATGCATATATATATATATATATATACTGTATATAATGTCAAATTTTACTCTAGTAAAATTTGAATTTTTTCAGGGGCGTAATGTCACGAATTTTCTACATTGTAACGTAATGTTAAGTAAGTCGTGACATCGTCCCATAAATTTGAATTGTCTGTTCGGGCCTGAACCGTTACGCCCGTCACGCCATCTCCCGCGCTCGCCGCGCCGCCGATTCAAATGAGAGCTCAGTCTGCCTGTAGACACGGTCAGCGCGCTACGCCTTGCAAAAAGGCTCGAGTGATTTTCTGATTTCAGATCTCAGCTTGTGTTGGCGTACATCGTAGCACCCACCTTTTTGGTGATCGTCGCAGCAGCTCGGTTTCATCCATACCGATTAGTATTTTCTTGTTTTTCCTAGGCTTAAGCTTTTGAGATATTCAGCTGTTTGTCTGAGTGAGTGAGTGCATTCCTTCATTTGATTTGAATTAGAGACATGTAATGTGAATTTATTTGCTTGTATTTAATAAATTTACAGTGTGTTTTTCTTGAGCTTTGTTAAATGTAACAGTCGTGTTTAATTTTCCCACTTATTTAATATAGTTTTGCTACTCCACGTTAGCACAACTCTTTGTATTAAATCACGACTGGTACTTACGCCAGCTTTTGGCATTAATCCTTAAATCCGTTGTGCTAGCTAGGAGTTTGGCTCAGCCAAGATCCTGTTATCTTTATTATTATCATTTTTGATTGTTAAGGGGAGAAACTAACTTTCTTAGAGGCCAACGGTACAATATTACAGCCTAATAGAGCGTTTAGTCTCTGCTGTGTACCGTTGAGAAAGTCTATAAATTCTCGACTCTAGAGAATTGGCGAAGTGAGCCAGTATAAAGTGAAATCGCTGCTCGATTTCACAAGTCTTATTCTCTCTTAGTAAATGACTCGATAGTCATTCTTAGCAAACACAGCTATATATTGTATACACGAGTTATACAATATCATTACTCTTTGAAATACTTAAATTTCTCCTGACACCTGGCGACCTCACGCTAGGATGGAAGCATAAATTTCCCGACAGCGGCACAGTGCAACGTGGTGACACTCGAACTTACAAGGAGACTGAGGACGCAGGGAAGCAAGACCTCTACTCACCTCCCGCTCACGGGAGGGGAGGAGAGGTGTCCATCTTCCCATTTTACGTCACAGAACTAGAGCAGACTTAATTTTGCACACATATGTGCAAGACTATGTCTGTATGTGTATGGACTCGGCATTTTGGGCCACTGTGAGTTAGTCTGTATATACATTATATGGACTTGGCATTTTGGGCCACTATAGGTTTAGGCACAGAATGGGTTAGGAGGAGAGTGACTGGCCTCACTCATCCCTGGGTAGCATTACATGAGCAATAAACCCCAACCATCCCTTGGATATAAACCTGCACTGGCTCAATTTGATTGGAGCACCTTCATTACCCACTAAACCACCAATGCCATAACTTGGTTATATGGTTACCACCCAGCACAATAACTGGTATCCTGGTGTAAAGGAAACCATTTGGCTTGTCACTCAGTGTAGAGTCACTCGTAGACAGAAAGAAGAGGGAAGGATGAAGGAAAGAATGACAGAAGAGGAAGGAAGGAAAGTCAGAGGGAAGAGAGGAAAGGGCAGGCACCCAAGAGCAGCACAACACGGAGTGAGTGAATAGTGAGCACCCCCACCTACCACCAGAGTTTGTAAATAACTGGTAATATGCTAATGGGTCAATGGATATGAAGATCTTTTGAGTTACATTTTTTATAAAACAAAATAACTATTGCGTTATACCAAGTTTTGGGGATTTTCTTCTTTTTTTTCATACACTGAGCAAGTAAGTGGGTGTGCCTGTTATGTACTTCCACTGCACCTGAAGGTAAATCTGTTACTATTCCACCTGCTGGGGCCATCCCTCTTTTCACACTCTTAAGAGTTACATCAGGTATTTCACTTGCATCAACTGGAAGGTTAGCTACTGGTACTACTGTCTCTGATGCATACACTTCTTTGCAAAATTCCTCATCTCTTTTCACCTTCTTTTCTCTGCATTTAATTACTTCACTGTTTTTGTCTTCCAGTGATATAATTTGCCTGGTTTCCCAGTGCCATTTTACTTTGAACCTGTTTCACACTTTTTCCTTTTTTCATGGTCTCTTTGATCTGATCCATGTATCTCTATCTTTCTTCTTCTCTGTTTCTTGTTGGTAAGTTGATTTAATTCATCTCGTTCCATTCCATCTTTCTTGCTTTTGCTTCCACTTCCTTTCTTCTTTTCATGAGCTTGAGGATCACTTCTGAATACTCTTGGCTTTGGTTGTATTAGTTTTCCTTACTACCTCCACTGATTCTCTTAGCACTTTTGTTCATCTATCATTCAACTCATCAATGTCACACTCAGCAAAATATAGAGCCTGAAATCTGTTTGTTATTTCTAATTGAAAGGCTGCTTTGTTTTTGCTTACTTTTATTGGGCAAATAGTTTATTTTTAATCAGCTTCTTTATATCACTACTGAAACTGTATCTGGCTGTGCAACCCATCATTCTACAGTCACATTCTACATTTACTTTGTTGATAACTGCAACATTTATGATCGTGTTATTCTTACCTGCTACAATGAAGTCTATTTCATTCTTTGTTTCTCCATCTGGACTTCTCCAGGTCCATTTCCTCCCTGTTCTTTTGTGAAAGAATGGGCTCATAATTCTCATGTTATATATTTCAGCAAAAAGTTACCACCATTTCATCAGTCATTCCTTTCTCCCACTCCAAACCTACTGATACATGCTTCTCCATTGTTTTTTATCAACTTCTTTCTTTCACTTTTGTAACAATCTGGCTGTGCAGCCCAGATTTATCTTGGAAAATAACATATTACATCTCTTGTGAAATCTGCTTCCAAGATATTAGGTGTGCTAACCAACTCCGAACCTTCTTTACCCCTGCACAGTTGTTGACTTTATACACGGGTTTTATTCACCCCTGTTTAAAGTACAACTCTCATGTGTGGGGAGGCTCCCCATATACAGCTCTTCTCAATAGGGTGGAGTCAAAGGCGTTCGTCTCATTAACTCTCCTCTTTTTCTTTTCCTTTTTTTTTTTTAAATTATTATCCGACACTGGGCGTAGGCTTCACAGCCTGCTATCAAGGACCAGCAGTCCTCCTACATACCATACACCTCTACATGTCACCACATCGGCACTAACATCCACCATCCATATTGAATACATGCTAGGGCTGTCTCATACAGGACTGGTGTATTGGCTCCCTTCAACCTCTGTCTCTTCACCACACTGTTGCCTCTTTATCTCTTTTCTATCGCTACTTCGATGGCCACTGTTCCTCTGAACTGTCTGCTTGCATCCCTCCACCACTACGACGGGCCCGTAGCACCCGTCTAGCAACAACCTCTCATCCCTCTTCTGTCCAACTCTCTAATGCAAGAGTTAACCGTTACTCTCAGTCCTTCATTTATGCAACTGGTCAACTCTGGAACTGTCTTCCTCTGTCTGTATTTCCTACTTCCTATAATCTCCAGTCTTTCAAACGCAGGGTGTCCAGGCATCTCGAAATGAACAGAACTTGAATTTGGCTCTCTTTTCTATTGTTTTTGTTTTTTTCTTGGAAGGAACAGTTTGTGGGCCCTTGACCTTTGGTTCCTTCTTCCTTCAAAAAAAAAAAAAAAAAAAAAATCATGGTCACTTCCCATACAGGTATACCCCGGTTTAAAGATGCAAATGGTTAAGTAAAAACCCTTTGCTAAGCGAGGTATCGTATCTCGGGGTAATTTAACAAAAAGTTTACGGATGAATTTTTGAGCCTTGGGTTTTCCCCCAACCAAGTCCTAAACCTACCCCAATGAGTCCAAAAACAAGTTTCTGGCTAACCTACACTCCCAAATAACAAGCTAAACTAAGCCTAAAAGCAATTTATGATTCACCTACAGTAAACTCAAAAATATGAGAATCATCAAAAATAAGTATGGAAAAAATCAAACTTAGTAAACTGTACCCCAAAATGATAATGTTCACCCCACCTACAACTAAGACCATTAATCTAAGTCCAAAAACAGTTTATAAATCAACCTAAACAGAAAATTTAAGTCTAAAATTTCATCAAAATAAGTTTTAAAAAACAAAACAAAACCTATCATTATACCAGGGTTTGACCATCATTTGGCAGGGCAGGGTGGTATTTCTACTATTGCTTTGCCGGGCTATTGCAACTAGGCGTATCATATCTCGGGGTCACCTGTATAGTACAGTAATCCCTCTACTATCAGACGTAATAGAGCCAAAGGCATGACCGGACAGTGGTCTTGTCCAGATAGTGGCCCCGAAGCTCCAGCACTGGTCATTCTTGACCCTAACCTAACCTAACCTAAATCAGAAAACCACCTACCTACCTCCCTACCGGACATGCATAGCACTTATTTAAGTCCCCTTTCACATAAATAATGCACACAAAGCATGAATTAACTGAATTTTAACCAAAAAAATGATGATTTAGAGGTGAGTAAGGCATAGGTGCTCACAACTTGCCAGCAAGTGTATCAGACATGGAAATCACTATGAAAATCACCCTTTCTCACACCATATGCATTAAATAATGGACACAAAGCATGAATTCATTGAATTTTAACCCCAAAATGATGATTTTGAGGTAAGTAAGGCATAGATGTTCATGAGTTGGGAGCTTAGTGTAAATAAGTATCGGACATGGCAATCAATATGAAAATCATCATTTCTCACATCTTATGCACTAAAATATGGGATAAAAAGCATCAAATAAATAAAATGTTATCAGAAAAAGAGTTAGGTATGGCAAAGGTGTTCACTGTTCACCAACAGCACCGGTCATTCTTGACCCTAACCTAATCTAACCTAAATCAGAAAACCACCTACCTACCACCATACCGGACGTGCAGAGCACTTATTTAAGACCCCATTCACATAAATAATTGGCACAAAGCATGAATTAATCGAATTTTAACCCAAAAATGATGAATTTGAGGTGAGTAAGGAAGGGTGTTCACGAGTTGGCAGGTTAGTGTAAGTAAGTATCAGACGTGGTAATCACTATGAAAATCATCATTTCTCATATCTTATGCACTAAAATATGAGATACAAAGCATCAAATATATAAACTGTTACCAGAAAAAGAGTTAGGTATGGCAAAGGTGTTCACTGTTCACCAACAGCACCAGTCATTCTTGACCCTAACCTAACCTAAATCAGAGAACCACCTACCTACCTCCCTACCGGACATGCATAGCACTTATTTAAGACCCCATTCACATAAATAATTGGCACAGACCATGAATTAATCGAATTTTAACCCAAAAATGATGATTTTGAGGTAAGTAAGGCAGAGGTGTTCGCCAGCTGACTACATAATGAACGTAAGGAAGAGACATGATTATTACTGAGAAAATCACCTTTCCACAGCCTATGCACTCAAATATGGGACACAAAGCATGAAGTGTATAAAATGTAACCAGAAAAATTATGATTTAGAGGTGTGTAGGGCAAAAATGTTCACCAGTTGACTAGATAGTGAACATATGTAAGAGACATGGTAATCACTGAGAAAATCACCTCTTTCACAGCCTGTGCACTCAAATATGGGGCACAAAGCATGAAGTAAATGAAATGTAACCAGAGAATGAGAATTTAGAAGTTATTATGGAAAATATTTAGCAGCTGACAATGTTTACTTACATGTCCATGATTGTTGTTTACTCCTTGTTTACGCCCACCTCTAAGGTTTTTCCAGTGGTCATAATTGCTCTTGAAGCATGTCCAGTAATCCAGTGTTTAACTACACTTAGCCCTGTGACTTTTGATTATTTAAACAAGAACGAAAATACCACAAATGATCGGACAGCCGTCCACTGTTCACAGGAGTTGAGACAGAACTAGTAGGAGGGAGACTGGGCGGGAAGGGAGCTAGTCGGTGCACACGGGAAATTCAAACTGACGTGGTCGGATAAAATCGGATTTTTTTTCTTTTTTTTTTGCAATTTTGGGGTTTCAGCCATCAACCCACGATGTCCGAATAGTGATGTAACCAGATAGTTGTCGTCCGGATAGTAGAGAGATTACTGTATTTACCTTGTTGATAACTGCAACATTTATGATTGTGTTATTCTTATCTTCTATAATGAAGTCTATTTCATTTTTTGCTTCTCCAGGTCCATTTTCTCCCTATTCTTTTGTGAAAGAATGTGCTCATTATTCTCATGTTATATATTTCAGCAAAATTTACCATCATCTCACCCCTGTCATTCCTTTCTCCCACTCCAAATTTACAAATACAAGCATCTCCATTTTTTGATTTCCCAACTTTTGCATTTAAGTCTCCCATGAGTATAGTATATGTAGGAACTAGGCAAACAACACTCACCGGCCGCCTTCACGACATGAACTGCAAAGGCTCCCAGTTGCATACCACAGGAACCTTCCGATGACGTCATCACTCGTGATTTAGCAGGTGTGTGTGTGCGCACACACACTAACACTCTCGTCCTCTCTTCTTAATTTGACAGAAGATTCCAAGGACGAAGCTGGATGGTCTATTTGCGTCTGATACACACTATGTATCCAATACATACACTTTTGTTTAATTACTATCAAGACCCAGTCTGTGGCCACATACAGATATGTGATGTCTCTTAAAGTATTATAAACTTTCTAGTCTCGGCTGACTGCTGCACGCAGCCGCTCGGTCGAGGCACCTTTCTTGGTGAGACAATCAGCCAGTTGTTGTGATGTATCCACCCAAGATACCTCATCAATCTCCCCCTGCTCCAACATGTCCCGCAACACAGCAATATCAATGTGCAATCTCCTGTCTTCTATGCTCCTACGGGAGTAAAGGGCGTCCACCAGACTCTTGTTGTCGAAGAAACACTTTATTTTGATCTTTCCACATCCAGAAACCTCACGCAATATGTTGGAGAGATATACAGCAGTTTCAGCACATTCAAGCAGCGCCAATGCCTCAGCAGATAAGGTAGATTTGATGACCCTCCTGATCTTCCTTACCTGCCAGAATATAGGACATCTTGCCTCACTAGCACCTCATAGGAAGATCACAAAACTTCCCTGAGATCCATTGCCTACAAGGTTGGCAAATGAGGCATCCGAAAAGCACTCTATATGACAAGTCCTCGATCGGCCCCATTCTTGGAATGTATAGCTTCATGTTGTCAGTCTCCACCCTTGAGATCACCTTATTGAGTCTAAGCAAATCCGCTACGGTAGCTCGGTTGCTATTCACACTCAACTCACACACATCAAAGGCAATATCTGGCTGAGTGTATGTGGCAATCCAATTGAATTGCCCAATTAATGCTCGGTACTCCATTTTCTCAGACTCGGACAGCTCCCCTGATTTTACTGCGCACAATGTTTACTCAGCGTGACTGGTTTCAAGGTTGAAGGATACTGGAATTGGTCGAGCGTCATGCTGCCATCGATGTTGGAGATGACATTGAAACCAACGTATTTGAAGGCTTTTGATTCTGAACTGCCGATGAGGAATATCTGACTCAACCGATTTATCACTTGCTGTTCGAACTCATGTGTACCAGCCCAAAGGAAGTCGTCGACGTAGATGCATACAATGCCTTCAACTTTGCCACTATTGCTCCAAGAGAACAGCACTGAATCCAGTGATGATACTTTAGCTCCGAGACTCAATAACTGATCTTTTATGCGCAGATACCAATGCCTAGCAGCATCACATATGCCGTAAACAGTTTTCTTTAGTCTCCATAACTTACCATTTGCATATTCAGGCGGAGGACGTAAATGAGCAACTCTCTCAGTGTTGTTACCTTGCAGGTAGGCAGCTTTCACGTCCATAGTGTGGCAATCCCACTGGTTGGTGGAGGCCAAAGAAAGTGCCAAACGCACTGCTTCCTTTGAACAAGTAGGCGAGTCTTTTCGGAGATCCACTGTGTCTTCCTCAAATCCTCTGGCGACTAAGCGGGCCTTAACAATAGGCTTTCCATTTTTCAGTTTTTCTGTCACAACCCATCGAACCGTTATGGCACCTTGCCCAACATCATCTACTTCCTCATACACATCATTATTCTGCCAATTTGTAATTTCATTTTCCTTAGCGCATAATACGGCCTCAGAGTTGAAAAGAACAAGCATTTCTGTGTCATCATCAACCACTTCCCATTCGCTAAGATCCTTCTCCAAATCTATCCAATCAATGCTGCCATCAGAGTCCCTCTTCAAATTATAGCAGTGTTTGTACTTTCCAGTGGCTTTACCTGCCCGACTTATAATCCTTCCAGACACCAACTCTCCACTTTCTGAATGTATTCCCTTTATACGTTGACCAACAGAAACTTTGGGAAGCTGATTAATCAGAACAGAAACTGTGGGAGGCTCATCGATTGGGACCACACCATCTTCCGACTCGTCATCTGGTGGATAGTCATTCAACACTTGCGTAGGATCGTCATTAGGCTTCTCCTGGACAACATTGTTCTTCTCATCACTGCTGACATCACTTTCAACTGTAGTATCTTGCTCTGGCGCTCGCGCTAGACGACATACATGCACTTGCACGTATACACCGCCGTGTCTCACCAAAATTTGTTTCCCATCTCTGCCTATTACAATTCCGGGACCGTGCCACTCATGACTGTCATTTCTTTTGTAGAAGACTTCATCTCCATTCCGGATGTCGTTTAGGTCACTTGAACGTACGTTGTGCCGCAGAGCCCTAGCCAAGCATTCATCTGATTCGGTCTTTATAAACTCTTGTCTAGCTAAATGAAGAGCGATCAAGTTGTCTCTCACAATTTTCGATGGTGATGAAGGTTCCAAGGCTGGAGGATCATTTGCGTACACATTAGGCAGACTAGGGTTTTGACCAAAAACAAGTTGGTTAGGAGAAAAGCCTGAGTAGTTGGTGAGAGCATTTCTTGCCAATACTGCCCATGCCAAGGCCACATCCAATTCACACTGGCTATCAGCCATTATCTTCCTAACAATGTCACCAATGACTGCATTTTGACGCTCACAGACTCCGTTGCTCCAAGGACTCTCTGTAGAAGTTGTCATGATCTTGATACTGAAGGCCTCTCCCAATGCTCGCATTTCCGCATTATTGAATTCACAGCCATTGTCTGTAAGAGTTTTTCTAGGTGTGCCAAACACAACAATCCAGCTCCGAAATATTTCTTTGATAATTGTGGGCGTAAAAACAACTAACTTGTAGGAGGAGGCTGTAGCACGGGCCGAACAGGGTAGTACTCCCGAGGGGAATGGAATGCTGGTGATAGGGAGAGCTGGAGCTCCTTTCACTAGCTACCTAATCATCCTCCTTTGCTGACCTTTTCAGTGTGACAGTAACATGGAGAGTAGACCAGCATACTCTCCCAAACATTTCCTCTAACTATCCTATGCACTACACCACATGCGCTTTACATATCACACAACGTACCCCACTACGTTACAGGGGTTGACGCCAGCAAGGGCATGCGGCCAGAAAACTTTGCCCTCGCTACCTAGTGGCGGACTTTGGGGGGAGGCTTGACTGGGGTTCCGCCGGCATAGATCATGGGTCCGGGGCGAGATGGGGCTCGAACCTGTGCTAGAGGGTACAGGGCATTGCGGTTCCCAGGCTGCCGCTTCCGCTCATTAGAGAGGGGCCCGAACCTGGGAGTAGCGCCCCAGGAGGCTGCCCTATCAGTGGGTGTATAATGGCGGGGCAGTTGCAGTGCCAAGACGCGCTTGGAGGGTGTCCCTGCAGGTGTCCTGGCAGGGTGCCCCGAGGCCACTACCACAGCCACTAGTAAGCTGGTGGGCTAGGGGTCCCAGATCCATTGCCTGGACCTGGGTCTGTGCAGTGGGTCGGGCCTTTGGAATGTTTACCCCCCTTTATCTTACCGACTATGAATACATACAAAAACAAGCACCAAAGCAAGCCTGAGGACATCAAATCACCCAGGGGGTTTAGGGTGGGTTCGTGGAATGTGGGAAGTTTGAAAGGAAGAGCAGGGGAAGTTGTTGAGGCATTCAGTAGGAGGTGGGTGGATGTGGCTTGTCTGCAGGAAGTCCGGTACAGGGGTGGATCAGCCAGAAAGATTGCTGGGAAGGATTGCTACTATAAGTTGTTTTGCCAGGGGGGAACTGATGGATATGGGGGTGTGGGTGTGTTGGTTGCGGAGAAATGGGTGGAGTATGTTATGAATGTCATGAGAGTAAGTGATAGGATAATAGTAGTGAAAATTTTGATAGGACGGGTGATGGTTTCAGTTATATCAGCATATGCTCCGCAGGTAGGATTGGATGACGCAGAGAAGGATAGATTTTGGGATGATTTAATACGTGTAGTGAGTGGTATGGGCGATGATGAGGTAGTGGTTCTGGGAGGGGATTTAAATGGTCATGTTGGTGAAGCAGCTCAAGGGTATGAAGGAGTCCATGGAGGATGTGCATATGGTGTGAGGAATGCGGAAGGGGAAAGAATACTCGAGTTTGGGGAGGCTATGGACATGATTGTGTGCAACACACATTTTAGAAAAAGAGTGAGTAGATTGATTACGTACGAGTCCGGGGGAAATAGTAGCCAGATAGATTATTTTCTGGTCAGGAGGGTTGATAGGAGATTAGTGAGGGATGTTAAAGTTATAGGAAGCGAGGAGTGTGTGCAGCAGCACAAACTGTTGATTTGTGACATGGTGCTTAAGGAACAAAGGATGAGAAGGAGGACATATGTACCTAGGAGGAAAATATGGAAGCTGAGAAACCAATCAGTAAGGGATGCCTTTTATAGTGAGATGAGGAGAGTGGTGGCTGAACAGGAAGCCGAAGATAGAGACGTTAATGAACAGTATGGAGCCCTTAAGAACAACCTCTTGAGAGTTACCGATGCAGTATGCGGTTGGACAAGAGGCCCACCAAGACATAAAGTAACTTGGTGGTGGGATGAGAGTGTAGAAGCCGCAGTTAAGGAGAAGAAAAGGCTTTTCCGGGAATGGAAGAAGGGTGGTAACAGGGAGGAGTACTTGGCTGCCAAGCGCAGGGCTAGAAGAGAGGTATACAGGGCGAAGTCTGAGTCACAGAGACTTTTACTTGATAATCTAAATCATGAAGGAAGGAAAAATATGGTTTTTAGGGTGGCAAATCAGATGAAGAGAGATAATCGGGACATTGTAGGCGAGCAGTGTGTGAAGAATGATGAGGGAAGGGTACTGGTAAACAGTGAGGATATTAAAGATGCATGGAGAGAGCATTATAGTCGGTTGTTGAATGAGGAGTTTGATTGGGATAGGGAAGGTTTGGAGCCAG